>SZWC01002039.1:171238-250580 GCA_023375785.1 Penium margaritaceum | reverse complement strand
CAACGGATGGCAGCTTCTTTCAGTTTTTGTGTAATGTTGTTCCACATTGAGCTGCTGTGGTCGTCGTGATCGAGATTGATGCCTAGGATTCGTTGTGGGTCGGTCGATTCAGTGTAGACACTTGGGGGTGGAGCAGATGTGTGTGGGCCAGCTGGAAAAAGGATTGTTTTTCCAGCGTTTGCCTTTAGGCCAGTTAAGTCTTTGCTGATGTCGAGGATTTGTTCCGCTTTCTCTAGATTATGATGGTCAGTGATCATGACTGTTGTGTCGTCCGCGTACGCTCCGAAAGTTGGACATTGGGCAAAGTCCGGTATTGCTTTATCAATGCAGTTCGCAAAATATTGGTTCAGAGGTTCCATAGCTATAATGAAGAGGAGTGGAGCGATGGGACAACCTTGCCGAACGCCTGTTTCTGTTCGGATTTGTGGTGAAAGGTGACCATTTAGTAGAAAACTCGTTCTAGTATGATGTAGCGTGGCTTGAATCCAGCGGGTGTATGTTATGGGGAAACCCATGGCAGTCATTGTTTTGTAGAGATGTGGTCTGAGTAGCGTGTCGTAAGCCTTCTCAAAATCGGCGAGTAGGAAAGTGAGTTTTGATTTTGTAGTCTTGGACCAATGTTGAAAATCAAGTATGATGGATAGTGTGTGTTTGATATTTCTTCCTTGGACGAAACCGGTTTGATNGCGTGAGTCGGTTTGCTAAGGTTTTTGCTAGGATCTTGTAGTCCGTGTTGAGGAGGGATATGGGTCTGTAGTTGCGAATGTCCGTTGGATCCCCTTTTTTGAAGAGTAGGCATGTTACTGAGTCAGTGAAATATATGTGTTGTTCGGGGTTGTCCAGGAAAGCCTGAAAGATGTCCAATAGTTTTTCCGCTACGTTTGCAGGGTTTGCTTGATAGAATTCCGCAGGGATGCCATCTGGACCTGGTGCCTTATTTTTTGCCATTTGTGAGATGCTTACTTTGATCTCTTCGATGGTGAGTGGTTTCGCTAGATCAGTAAGGAGGTGTTCGGGGACAATCTAGCAGCTCCGACAATCCACCTACGTTTTGACATCCCAAACCCCAAGGGTAAAGGACTTTGGAAACTCAACACTTCCCTTCTAACTAAACCATATGGAGCAAAACTCCTACTGACTCTCAAACATACTGTATGGTCAAGCTACAAAAAAATGGTCCAAAAAGCATTCAAACGTTACAGTGTTGAGGAACACAAACGGAAGGTCAAAACAGTCCAAGACTTAAACCACAAGATACAACTTTTACAACAGCAAAAATGCTTCTTTCCACACAATCACTGCATTCAATCCACGCTTGAGAAACACGAACATCAACTTGGTAAATACGTGCTCTCGGAACATCGACACGCACACCAAGTAGCCCAGCTCAAATTCATCGACGGTCTAGAACATGCATCGGCTTTCTTATCTAGCCACATACGTGCTAGGAAAAAAGCCACCACAATATCAGCACTAAAAGAGCCCTGGGGAGAAGTTACCACTGACCCAAAAACATTGCAACAATCATCATGCACTTCTACCAAACTCTTTTCACGCAGCCGAACGACAGTGCTGAGAAGTCAAACCCAGCCCAGTTCGCCACAAACAAGGGCAAACTTGTCCGAGGAGACGTCCTGACCAGTCGCCACGACACTGGGGGTGAACCGGCGCTGTGATTTTGCTCTTGATTCTAGGGTGGGCAGACTTCTGCAAGGCGACGACCTGAGCAGCCACCACGATATTCGAGGACAGTTGTGCCTGGGAAGCTCCTTCTCGAAAAAACTACTTCGGAAGTATGTGACGGCCAACAATGAAACATCTGGTCAGTAGATTAATCTGACCTCACGTGAAAGCCTCATGGTTTGTACTGCCCTAACGACGACCTTCCTAGCGGCCTCGAAATTCTAAAGAAAACAATATCACATTTCGTCACATTAACTTGACCCAGGATTGTTACCGTCAATCATGCAACACAAAAAGGTCCTAATTTCAAACCATCGTCACTATGGCAAGGCTTGCAAAGCAAACAACGCACAAACAAGTATTTCGATTGTTTCTCAAGTGTTGACAGCATGGATCATCCACGCGTTAAACCAACGCTTCCAGCCATTCAGGTTGGGGTAAAACATCAACCACCGCAGCCAGGTTTGTGTCTCCGGTTAGCCAGGAACTAGGTCAGTTCGAATTCTCGAAGTGAATAGGAGTGCAACACCTCGTATGAGTACAGAGCCACAACGAAGATTCTTTTTTCATTTCATCCTTCTAGGTTTCATTGATTTCATGCCTAGAATATGATTGTTTAGTTGTTCTGTCATCGAGAGGGGGCCACTTCAAATCAGCAAAAACTAGCAACCGCGTCTGCAATTTTCGTGTCTCCAGCTCTTACTCTGAAGTCGTCGTCGGAGTTCGCCAAACGGCGTTCTCAGTCCGCCTCAGGGATTAACCCCCTCCGCAGGACTGAGGGGCAATTGTCATCAACGACCCAAAGCAAGGAGACTCGAGTATTTCGGGTCTCCGGAGGCCCATTTCCGTTTTTAACATTACCCCTGGTTTTGGGACCCAAACCGGGGGTTTAACCTCAAACTCGTGTGTTCGCACAAGTTTATTTCCTTTTTTTTATGTCGAAGTTTGTCGCAAACGAACTTCGATTCACGCTTTGATATTCTGGTGCGAAATCATCGCGTGCGAGATATGCTTGCGATTTCGCCCCAGCTTTCTCTCGTCTCTCGTCCCTCATCCCCCTCCCTTGTCCTTTCTCGTCGCTTGCAAGGAGGGCGAGCGGGGGCGAGGGCATGAGGCCAGGAGGCCTCGCCCTTGAGGCCCTCGCAGGCCCTCAGCCGCCGGTCGGGCTCAGGCTGCGATCGGCGACTGGCGGCTGGCCGATTGGTGGCCGGCCGGTCACTCGGCCGGCCGTCGTCCGTCAAGCCGGCCGGCAGCCAGCTGGTCGAGGGCCGGCAAAGTGCTGGCCGTTGGCCAGCCTTCGCTAACGCGAGGAGTGGTGCGTAACCACCCCTCGCTTCAGCGAGGAGGGAGGGCCGAACCGGCCCTCCCTCTACATTCCTCCCCAATTATTTTGAACCGTTTCGGTTGAACACCAAGCAGGATTGTCAGTTGGTGAGTCATCAACATTGTGAAAGAAAATTAATAATTCCATCACCTGGTTAACATGAACACGTGCATGGTACTTGGACCTAAGGTGCAGCTTAAAGGTCAGCACGGCTAACGGCCTCCCCCCCCTTTAGGTCGGAGCGTCCGCGCGACAACCATGTTGGGCGTCCCCAAACTCCTCTGGTTGCTGTCCATGAATGCCGCCTTGCGGGAATGTTCATTTTTTCCGCGGTTAGGTGGTGCCGCCTGTCATGCGTCAATCTACTCGAGCTACCAGCTCGCTCCAATACTCGTTGACCACCCATGTATGCAAGCGAGATTCGGGCTCCCATGAGTTGTGTTCAGGTCCACACTTAGCCCAATGAACAAGGTATTCCCTAACAGCTTGCGGCCGAAGAGTACACTCTCGGTGCAAGAGTAGACGAAGGACCTCGTATTGGCCGTCGGCAACAAGTATTGTTAATGGTGGCTGAACGGTTCCCTCTGCCGTGTATGGAGCCAACAGAGTCACATGAAACATGTCATGTATCTTCATACTTGGCGGAAGCAGCAATCGGTATGCCACCAGCCTGATGCGTTCAACGATGGGAAACAACCCAATCCACTTCGATAAAGTTTTCGTGCCCCTGGCGACTTCAGCCGAAGATTCTTAGTGCTAAGAAGCACTTTGTCATCGATGTCAAACGAGACCTCCCAGCGACTTTTGTCAGCATATGCCTTTTGTCGTTGCCGAGCAGCTTGAAGGTGACCATTCGCCTCCAGTAGTAAGGATTCTATGCGCTTGGCAAAGGCTTGAGCACAAGGAACATGTCCTCCTAACTCCCACTCTTCACCAATGAAGTGTGGGAGTACAAAGGGATGCCGACCATTGATCAACACAAACGGTGTGAACTGTGTAGACTCGTTCACCGAGTTATTCACCGCAAACTCTGTCGCTGATAGGAATTTGTCCCAGTCATTCATGGGAGGGTCCACGTACATGCGGAGCATTTGTTCCAGAGTGCGGTTCATGCGCTCTGTTTGTCTGTCAGTTTGAGGGTGAAACGCTGTCAACATTTGCGACTCACAGCCGAAGTACTCGTGCATCTTTTGCCAAAACGTACTAGCAAATTTATGATCTCAATCAGAAAAAATGCGCAACGACAAGCTGTGTTACTTTACGACACCCTCAAAGAAGAGACGAGCGGTCTCCTTTGCGTTCACGTCAGTGGTTGTAGGAATGAAAGATGTCATCTTTGTCAAAAGATCCACGACAACTAGTGTTGCATCGTGGCCACGGACCGTGTTCGGAAGGCCAGTAATGAAGTCCATGCTGACGCACTCCCATGGAGTCCCAGGAATGGGAAGCTGTTGGAGGAGTCCAGCAGGCTTTTCGCTACTAGCCTTATTCCGAAGGCATGGATCACATGTCATGCAATACTTACGGACATCGACAGTCCATCCTGGCCACCAATGTTGGTCCGAGAGTGACTGTCTTGTTTTTCTAGGTCCCACATAACCTGCGGTCAGTGGGTCGTGGAACTGGGAGATACTCTTTGCTCGAAGGTCTTTCGAGTTTGGCACAACTTGTCCTCCGTGCTAGAAGATTCCTACAGCCTCCACCAGTCCGTACTTGTCTAGATTTCGAGAGTCTTGAAACCAAGAATCCACGCAGTATCCCATCTGTATCCTGTCTACAAAACCGTTGTAGTGGACAATCTCTCGAGGTGGTTGCCACAAAGGTGCAGGGGGTTATGGTGTTTGCACGGTTGCTATCGCAATGGCCCTAAAACACCCACCGACCTTGGTGGCCTTAACTTCCACAGGCTCTCGGCATAGTGGATTGGCCACATTGATGCGTCCAGGCCGTTATTCCCATGTGAACTAGAATTGGCTCAGGTATTCACTCCAACACACTTGCGGTCTTGACAGGTTTGGTTGCGTTTGAAAAAACACCAATGGGTTATGGTCGGTTAAAACCGTCACACCCCCTCAGCACCCTCGAGGTAGCAACGCCACATCTTGAAAGTGTGCACTACCGCAAGGAGCTTTTGATCCCCAGTCGTGTACCGCGTTTCCGCAGGGATGAGCTTTCAGTTTGCATACGCAACTGGGTGACCATTCTGCATGAAGACGGCTCCGAGTCCTACTACCGATGCATCACATCAAACCTCCTACATTTGCGATGGATGCGGAAGAGCTAGGACGGGTGCCGTGGATAGAAACTCTTTGACTTTGAGAAAAGCGTTCTGGCAATCAGATGTCCATTCCCAACACACGTCTTTTCGCGCGAGCCTGGTTAGCGGTGCTACCAAGGTCGAATACCCTTGCATAAACCGTCAAAAGTAGTTTGCAAGGCCCAGGAAAGACCGAATCTGCCCAACATTTTTGGGGCATGGCCAATCCACAATCGTTTGGACCTTTCGTGGGTCGACACGGATGCTGTCCTTGCCGACGATGTGTCCAAGGTATTCGAGCTCCACTTGTGCAAACTTGTACTTGCTCACTTTTTCATAAAACTTCTATTCTCGAAGGATTGTGAACTTCACACAGATGTTCTATGTGCTCTTCTATTGATTTGGAGAAAACCAGGATGTCATCCAGGTAAACCAACACAAACAGACCGCGTTGCTTGGTGAACGTTTGGTTCATTTCTCCTTGGAAGGTTGCCGGGGCAATTGTAAGCCCGAAGCATAAAACTTGGAACATACAGTTTCCCATGTGCGTTCAAAATGCGGTTTTGGGCACATCATCTTCCGTGATGCGGATGTGATGGTACCCTTGGGATAAATCCAAGAACAAAAATACTTTTTCCCCTTGGAGTTGGTCAAAAAGGTCCTCAATCCGTGGTAAGGGGAATCAATTTTTCAACGTCAGCTTGTTCAACACCCGGCAATCCACGCACATGCGTAAACCACCATCCTTTCTGTTCACAAAAAGGATCGGTGCACCGTACGGCAAGTTACTTGGCTCGATCCATCCTTTTGCAAGGTACTCTTTGATTTGGCATTCGGTCTCTCGCCTTTCTGTTGAACAAAAGCGGTACATGGGTCTCAACGGAGGAGTTGCCTCCGGCTGCAGCAGAATCGTGTGGCCCATGTATCTTTCTGGTAGAAGCCCAACCGGTGGGTCTTGGAATGCATTCGAGAACTCCGCCAATAGGGAATTTACCTCTTGTGGCATGTGTTCTTTCACGTCGTCCTCCACTTTCTGTAGTTAAGCCAAGAAGTATCGATAACATTGTCAAATGCGTCTCTTGACCTGCATCGCGGACAAGTTGGCATGGACTGTGAGTCGAGTCGGTGACAATTCTGTACTCGGAATCAGCGTAAAGCAACGTTGTCCCTTTCGGAGTATCAAGCATGTTGATTCAAGGCACATCAGAGCTTTGTTTTTTTGGAGCCAGGGATCGCCTAGCACCATGTGAAACGGGTCAAGAAGGTTGAGTACCTTCAACGTGACACTTTGTGTGTAACCTTGATTACAAATGTTTGCCTTACAGGTGCCGATCATAGGTACTGTATGGTTTTTACGAACAACAACAGTGCCATCCGATGGCTTGTACTTTACGCCTACCTGTTGGGTAAAGCTAAGATTAACTAAGGAGTCGTCTCCTCTTGTATCACCCAGTACGTTCATGGGAGGACCAGCTAGGTGTCCTTTGAATTGCATTGTCATATTACCTCCACTCTTCCGAGTGAACAGGCTCGACGACGGCAAGCCGAGTTTGTGATAAACACAAAATCTGTACGACGGACGTCGCAACTCCCATGATACACCCACTCGAGTCCACATCTTGTGGGCACGTGTGAATTCGGCTAGCACCTTCTAGTCTTTGAATTTGACTTGGTTGAAATCATCGACTCAAGGTACCTCGAACGTGATTGAACTCATAGTTTGAGGGCGTTTGCTTCAATAATTGTGTCACACAACTCTTGCACAGTGTCGCCACCACTAAGCATGTACGGTCATGCATCTTGTCTGGAGATGTAGGGTTCAGTGGGCAATGTCGGTCAGCAAGTGTAGAATGCGGTTCAACAAGAGGAGAGAAAACAACAGAGAGATTTGAACTCGTCAAAAACTCCAATTGTTTAGCATCCTCATATGAAAACATGAACCCACACTCATGATCTAGTTTTACGCTGAGTGGTCCCCACTAATGTCACTCAGGGGTGGGGAAACCCGCCCCACGACCTTGCCCGTTACCATGGCCGGGCCCATTGCCATGACCGCAACCCTGTCCACGGCCCTGTCCGCAGCCTCCTACTGCACCATGCCCATGAGGTTCTTTTGTTGCGGCTAACGCCGTGGCCTCTTGTCCCCCACCGACAGCCTCAGGGCACTGAGCCCTAATGTGGCCCGACTGCATGTAGTTGTGGCAGAGCCCTTCGCGTAAGGCTGCGTTGCGGCGCTCACGTGCTGCCTACAGCTGGTCATTATCGTGGCTTCGCTTGTTGTTGGGACCCTTGTGTCCACCAGCCTTCTTGGCTGGAGGGTTTGCTGGCTGCTTGCCCTTGGCCCCGCCTTGCTGTCCAGCTGACCCACCAGCCCCTACAACGTCCATGCGCATGTCGCAGCCTTCCTATGCACGCATGTTCGTCCGTGCATCAGAGTAGTGCTTCGGTTTCGCTGAATACACTTCGCTCATGTAGTCGCACAACACCCTGCAGCTTGTCTAAGCTTGGCCAGTGGCTGTCGTGGTGGTCTTGTCCTTTAGCTTCTAGCTGGCGAGACCATCACGCAAGTACTCCAGCACCATGCACTCCGGGTACTTGAAGGTCTGAGTTCCATTGCCCTCGGTGAAGGTTTCAGCTTCTTCCACGAGTGCAGTGAACTCGCCCAAGTAGGATTTGAGCGAGCTACCCAGCTGCCAGAACTCCTTGATCTTGTGGAATGCGCGCTACGCCTCCTCACGTTGGGTGTACTTCTTATGCATGATTGCACAGAAGGCCTCCCACGGCATAGGCTGCCACTCAAGGTGCGGCTGATGCGCACTCTACTCCTTGACCACATACTTGAATAGTTTTTTCTTGAAGCCGCGTCGTGGCAAGGTTGCCCCACTGGCTTGTTGAAGATTTGCCCCTCTGCATGCCCAAGTGCGGCGCCGGAAGGCGCCGACGAGCCGCCAGAGACAGGAAAATCCTTGTCGGCGGATCTGGCGACTTGAGGATTGCTCGGATCCCAAAATGGAGGATTGCCCCTGAAAGTTGACAAGGCATTGAATCCGGTGGAAGTTGTTTTACCGGAATCGGACTAGTAACAAGGGAGATATGGGCTTCCAAAGTTGGGATGTGTACGGCGGTTCTGGGAGCCGCCCGCGGTTCGACTTCCGGTGAATAATTGACCGGAACGAGGAAAAAAAATGCCATCTGGCGATTTTGCTCCGGAAGATCTGCCGATGCGTCCGGTGGATGATCCGCCGGATTGCAGGAGTGCAGTTTGTTACTGAGGGACTTAGCCAAAATCCTGGCTCGGAGTCCGGAACTCAGTAGTACAGTTTGTTACTTGGGGACAGTCAAAATTCCGACTGAAGGTCCGCGAACAGGTTTCGACCCACATCCATCCCCCTCACCAAACTCGATGATTAACTCATCGAAACAGACCCCAAAGGCACAAGGGGTGCTGCCACTACACGTAGGGACATCTGCGCCTCCGGAATGGCGTTTTGCTGATCCTTGATGTGTAAAGGCGCCTCGGCGGGCGACGTGGTGCGCGCCGCCGAGTGAGCGGCTGGTTTGGGGAGCTGCGCTTCAACTGACGTAGCGGGAGCTACAGTTATCCGAATTGCGCACAGTTTGGTGCACTGGAGAGCTCATGACTAGCCCTACAAATGTCTAGATCATGTCCATGTTAAAAAACTAATGCAAAACTGCGTTATCCCCTTCGCAAAAGTGACTGCCTCACATTTGCCTTCAACTCCCAGAAACATAGCGTGGGGCGACCAGAAAGCTCATGCTTAGACTCAGAACCACCCGCACAAAACATAGCCATGAACACACAATAGACTCGTCGAGCCACGTTGGAACTGCCCCCACCCGAGGGCCTTTTTTATTGACAAAGGGTTATGGGCCCACGTCCCTGATCGGTCTACACATCGCTCAAGGCTTTCGCGGCAGATGGGACTGTCGTCAGGGACGACATCCCTGTCAAGCTCTGAGGTCCCGGAGTTGAAGATTGCGCAAATGGCGTAGAAGGAGACGCAACCCATCCAGAAGTATGCAGGTGGTCCTGGCTATGGGCTATGGAGGTGGCACTTCGAGCTGCAACTTGCGCATAAGGGGCTGCTGGATGTCATGAAGGGAACGGAAGTCCTTGACAAAGCAACGGCGACGGAAGCGCAGAAGGAGGCCTTCGCAAAGAAGAACACGGAGGTGCTCATGTTGTTGGTGTCGGGGACGGCTGAGTCGCAGTGGGGCTACTTCCGAGGCTGTAAGTTGGCAGCCAAAGCTTGGCAAAAACTCTGTGCCATCCATCAATCCAAGTTGCTGGCGAACAAAATCTTTGCAATGAAGCGACTCCTGATAGTGAGAATTGAGGAGGGAGATGATGTCATCACCTCCATGTAGTAGATTGAGTCGCTCGCCTCACAGTGCAACGACGTGGGGTGGAAGATGGACACGCACCTGCAGGTGATGGCCCTCCTCATGGCCCTTCCTGACAGGTTGAACCCTCTCATCACAGTCTTGGGAGGATGGGCAGAGGACAAGCTCAACTATGGCGCGGTCGCAGAATACATCCACAACGAGGCATAGCAACGGAGCTGCGGGGAGTCCTCGTCGTCGTCATCGGCCCTCGTCACCAAAACGCGTGGTGGTGGACATGGCGGCGGCAAGAAGGGCGCCAAGAAGGGTGCGTGCCGAAACTGCGACAAGGAGGGCCATTAGGCCCGTGAGTATACCGAGGAGGTGAAGGCCGGCGGCAAGGACGCCAAAGGCAAGAAGGCACTCCTCAACGACACTTAAAACCACTACCTCAAGAAGGCCAGCCGGCGATGCCTTGACTCCGGAGCGGAGGAGCATACCCAGGTCGAGAAGGCCGGGTTCATCAACTACACCAAGTCTAGCAAATCCATGGTGGTTGCGAACGACAAGGTCGAGCCGGCGGCTGGCCAAGCAGACGTGGACGTGGAGGTGGTGGTTGGTGGAAAGCGGGTGCAGCGCGTCATCAAGGATGTGCAGCATGTACCCGGCTTGGCTGATATTCTAAGTGTTAGCCGCCTGACTGACAAGGGGTACGAGGTGCTCTTCAGGAGAAGAGGGGCAGTCGTGCGGAAGGACGGTGGCGGCGAGCCCGTCCTGGAGGCTAAGCGCGAGGGAGGCCTCTACATCGTGGAGACCAAGGTGATCCCCGCGGCGACAGATTCAGCAGACTTGCACGAACGCACCGTCAACCTGGCGAAAGGAGGGGGAGCTGATCTGGAGCTCTGGCACCGACGACTGGGGCATTCCTCACTCGCAGTCGTGAAGGAGATGGCGAAGCGCGAGCTGGTACGCGGCCTCGTCATCGACGGTGCAAAAGAGGCGACAGATGCAGCAAAGCACAGAAAGCTCGAGCCTTGCATTTTGGGCAAGGCGCGGCGCAAACCGTTCAATGAGAACGTGAATCGCGCCTCGCACCTGCTGGAGGTCGTGCACAGCGACATGTGCGGACCATTCAAGACGGCATCAAAGAGCGGCGCACGTTACTTTGTCACCTTCTTTGATGACTAGAGCAGAAAACTCTTCGTGTACTTCATGAAGCAGAAAGGCGAGGTCCTGGACCGGCTGAAGGAGTATATCACAGCGGTGGAGAGGCAGACTGACCGGAAGGTCAGAGGGCTACGCAGCGGCAACGGCGGAGAGTACGTGGGCTGTGGCGGGTAGATGAAGCAACAGGGCATAAAATGGCAACAAACTACGCCATATTCGCCTCAGTCAAATGGCGTGGAGGAGCGTGCGAACCAGACGCTGCTGAACATGGTACGGACCATGTTGGTGGATACGGAATTGCCGCGAAGCTTTTGGGCGGAAGCTGTGTGTACGGCGAGCTACACCATTAATCTCACTCCTACAGTGGTGCTGAAGGGGAGGAGCGGCTGGAAGACGCCGCAGGAGGTTTGGAGCGGGCGAAAGCCAAGTGTGGCACACATGAAAGTGTTCGGGTGCAAGGCACACGCTGTGGTGCAGGCTGCGCAGAGGCGTGACAGCAAGCTGGAGCCGGGGGCAAATTGGTATCTCTTCATTGGCTATGAGAGCGCGCATAAGGCGTACCGGCTCTACGACATGCGCAAGGAGGAGGTAGTCCAGAGCTGAGACGTCGAGTTTGACAAGCAGCAGAGCTACATCAGCAGCAACGACGTGGGCGTGGTGTACTCTCCAAAGACGAGGGAGTGGTTTCAGCTCCTTGATTACGAGAAGGAGCCGGCGGATGCCGAAGTTGAGGATGCACCATCAGAGCGCGAAGGTGCGCCAGCGTTGGCAGCCGACGCGGAGGACTCCGATGACGATCAAGCTGATGAGGAGATCCACTGGAAGGATCCGGCGGATGAGGCACCGAGGGTGCCAAGGCGCGCACTCCCGGCACAGTGTGCATCGGGCGTCGGTGGGAAATCAACCGGACGTGCTGGTCGTTTGGGCGATGTTTTGCCAGAACGAGAGACATCCTCGGGGAGCCATCCGATCGATGATTCACCGGAGCGTGCTAAGTCGGAGGGATCACAGCACAGCGACGATGCGCCACCAAAACTATAGCGCCACAGCGGGAGGCAACGAAAAGCGGGGAAGCTCTTTGGCGCAAGCACCCGTTGATGGATTGGCATGACGCAATGCATGCTAGCTGCATCAGCGGAGCCGACAACCATGCAAGAGGCGCTTGCACGGCCCGAAGGGGATCAATGGGACGCAGCCATCAAATCGGAGCTGGCGTCCATCACGGAAAATGATACGTGGGAGCTGGTTGACAGGCCCAAAGATGCCAAGGTCATCGGCTCAAAGTGGGTCTTTAAGACCAAGTTCACAAAGGAAGGTATGGTTGACAAATACAAGGCGCGGCCGGTGGTGAAGGGTTATGCACAGCGTAAGGGGGAGCACTACGATGAGACGTTTGCTCCAGTTGCCAAGTTCACAAGCATCCGGGCGATCCTTGCGGTGGCGGCTGCAAAGGACATGGAGCTCCACCAAATGGACGTAAAGACGGCCTTCCTCAATGGCATCATAGACAAAGAGATCTACATGGAGGTGCCAGAGGGCATGGAGGCGCCGGAGGGCAAGGTGTGTAATATGCGGAAGTCCTTGTACGGGTTAAGACAATCGCCCGGATGCTGATACCAACAGATGGACAGCTTTATGGCACAACTCGGCTTCAAGCGCTGTGAAGCGGATCACAGCATGTACGTGCGGCACGACGAACAGCTCCATCAGATCGTTGCACTCTACGTGGACGACCTGATTGTGTGCTCGACGGATTTGCCGAGCCTACAGCACCTGAAAGAGCAGCTGAGCAGCAGATTCCAGATGTCGGACATGGGGGAGCTGCAGTACTACCTCAGGGTGAGCATTACGTGGAACCGGAGGGTGCGCACGCTTGAGCTGGGACAGGCCAGATACGCGGCCGAGGTGCTGAAGCGGTACGGCATGGAGGACTGCAAACCAGTTGGCAATCCAGTCTCCACGACCTGTGAACTGAGTGCGGCAATGGCACCGCAAACAAAAGAAGAGCGGGAGGATATGGCAGGGGTGCCCTACCAATCGGCGGTGGACAGCCTCATGTACGCCATGGTGGCGACTCGACCAGACCTGGCCTATGGGGTGGGCCAAGTGAGCAGGTACGTGGCCGATCCAGGGCCACTACACTGGCAGGCGGTCAAGCGCATCCTCCGCTACCTACAGGCGACGCGGCATGCGGGCTTGAGGTTCGACGGCAAGGGGCGGGCGGACCCCTTACGTCTGGTCTGCTACACGGACGCAGACTACGCTAGAGATGTGGACAAGCGGAAGTCCACATCCAGCTACACATTCTTCCTCGCTGGTGCAGCGGTCTCGTGGTGCAACAGAAAGCAAGACTACGTCGCCACCTCCACAGTGGAAGCAGAGTACATCGCGCAAGCCGAGGCGGTCAAGGAGGCGGTGTGGCTCCGCAGGTTGCTGGGGGAGCTGGGCGTGCCGCAGCAGGAGCCTACGGTGGTGCAAGAGGACAACACCGGCTCAATCTTGCTGACCAATAATCCGACGCAGCACAAGAAGACGAAGTACATTGACGTGCGTTACCACTACGCACGGGACATGGTTGAAAAGGGGCAGGTGGTGCTGCAACACTACAGCACGTACAACATGCTTGCGGATTGCTTGACCAAAGCGCAACCCGTGGACCGGCACGCTTTGAGCGTGGCGGGGCTTGGGATGACCAGCTATGATGGGCTGGAGGGCGCAGCAGAAGATGAGTAAAAGCAAGCAGGAGCAGCGGGCATGGCAGGTGCAAGGGGGAGAATGTTGAAGATTTGCCCCTATGCATGCCCAAGTGCGGCGCCGGGAGGCGCCGACGAGCCGCTAGAGAGAGGAAAATCCTTGTCGACAAATCTGGCGACTCGAGAATTTCTTGGATCCTAAAATGGAGAATTGCCCCTAAAAGTTGACAAGTTGCTGAATCCGGTGGAAGTTGTTTCACCGGAATCGGACTAGTAACGAGGGAGATATGGGCTTCCAAAGTTGGGATGTGCACGGCGGTTCTGGGAGCCGCCTGCGGTTCGACTTCCGGTGAATAATTGACCGGAACGAGTAACAAAAATGCCATCTGGGGATTTTGCTCCGGAAGATCTGCCGAGGCGTCCGGTGGATGATCCGCCGGATTTCAGGAGTGCACTTTGTTACTGAGGGACCAAAATCCTGGCTCGGAGTCCGGAACTCAGTAGTACAGTTTGTTACTCGGGGATAGTCAAAATTCCGACTGAAGGTCCGCGAACAGGTTTCGACCCACATCCATCCCCATCACCAAACTCGATGATTAACTCATTGAAACAGACCCCAAAGGCGCAAGGGGCGCCGCCACTACGCGTAGGGACATCTGCGCCTCCGGAATGGCGTTTTGATGGGTCCTTGATGTGTGAAGGCGCCTCGGTGGGCGACGTGGTGCGCGCCGCCGAGTGAGCGGCTGGTTTGGGGTGCTGCGCTTTGACTGACGTAGCGGGAGCTACAGTTATCCGAATCGCGCACGGTTTGGTGCGTTGGAGAGCTCATGACTAGCCCTAAAAATGTTTAGATCATGTCTGTGTTAAAAAACTAATGCAAAATCGCGTGATCCCCTTCTCAAAAGTGACTGTCTCACAAATGCCTTCAACTCCCAAAAACATAGCGTGGGAGGACCAGAAAGCTCACGCTTAGACTCAAACCACCTGCACAAAACATAGCCGTGAACACACAGTAGACCCGTCGGGCCACGTTGGAACTGCCTCCACCCGGGGGCTGTTTTTACTGATATGGCTGAGTGGAGCCTTGTGGACACGTAGAACGTGCTCCATGCGATTCAGCCAGTTGGTCAGCTTCACGCCCTTCCGGAAGATCTCCACACTGTGGAGGAAGGACGTGTTCATGACCGGCCCCAAAATCGTCAAGGTATGCAAGTCGTTGCTGCCATCGGTAGTGGTATCAGCAGCTGTGACACGTTGTGCTTGCTGCTGCATCCGCACCTGGGTCGTGCTCTGCAACGTCTTGTCGAGGTCGTTGCATCGGCGGCTTGCCTCATGGACGACCACGCACTACAGCTGGCGATCACGGTCGAGGTCCGTGATGCTCTGCATGACGTGGGCCAGCATGTTGGCGAACGTGAACTTGAGCTCTGATGTCGTCAGAGCATCGAAGATAGCCTCTAGGACGTCGTATTGTCCGTGTACCCTTACCCACTACAAGAGGGTATGGTTCACGTACACGCCTCTAAGGAGTCCCACCTTTTGGAGGAGACTATCGTCGGCGACGACGCTCCGGTGGGCACTGCCCTGCCCCATTGCGGCCACATCGTAGGAAGGGGGTTCCGCCCCATCACCCACGAGTGGTGCCGTACCTCCACCGTCGGTATTGATCTTGAGTTGGCCCGTCGCTTCTACAGCAAACTCTGCAAGCCTGCGGCGGTTGTCGCAAATTGCCCTCGTGATATCATCGTCCGGCTCGTTCTCGCTTCCTAGGAAACTTCCTACGTGGTTGCTTTTGGCGTCCTTGCTGCTCTCGGCAGTCTCGCTGCCGTCGGCAGCTTCAGGCGGTGCGACGAGCACCTTGTCCTTCTCGAGCAATCGGCTTGAGTTTGCCGCACGACGATGGCGATGATCACGATTCTCGTCGCCTTCACCATCGTCGGCATCGTGCTGTTTGTCAGGGGCCCCCTCTGGGAGATCCTCCTCCATCGTGTCGTCTGACATATAGGGGTTGTCCATGTGTATGTCGACATTCTCATCAAGCACTTTTGCGGCCTCCGCACGCTTCTAGGTATCGCCGAGGTTGTCATAGGTTGCCTTTGGTGTACGATTGCCTTTGGCGGTACGGTTGCCTTTGGGTTGGTAACCGTGCTCGCGGTGGCGGCTCCCAAAATTTGGAGTCCGCCAAGAGCTCATGGTGAGGCCGTCACCACCTTGCCCTTGTTGGTCTTGGACGGTCTGGCACTTGCCATCTCGTCATCCGTGCAACTAGCACTCGAAGAACGTTGTGAGGATCACCCCACAACTTGAAGGAGGAATCGCCTCCTAAAATCTTGCTCTCATGATCGGTGAGGTAATTTTAATTTAAGTTTCTGTTTTCTTAGGCCGCCACATCGGCACAAGGTCGTGTGTTTGTAGGCAAAACCCTATGCCGTGACTCACGGCACTAGGAAAGCTAAGAAAACCTAGATAAACAAGGAAGTACAGGGTCAAGAGGCAAAAGACTAGTTTTCTTCTTATCTTCTTGTCTTCCTGTCTTCTGATCTTCCTTGGTCTCTTCTTGCGTCTCCTTGGCACACCTTGCCCCCCTTTGGAGGCGCCTTTCTTGTGCTCCACGCCAATATGGCGGCCTCCAAAAATTCTCCAAGTAGTGCTTTTCTCCTTTTTCTTTTTATATCAAGCCGTGAGAGTCTCTGGTATTGGAGAAAGGCGCTGCCCCAGTTTTTGGTTGAAGAGGAGCGGAAGGAGCCTTGAGAAGAGGGAAAAAGTAGGCTGTTTTGGGGGTGGATACTCCCTATCACGTCCCAAAACTTTCCCCTAGTCCACTGGGATGGAGAAGAGACTCAGGAGAAGAAGCACAAAAAAAAGGTTCTTTTCTCACGCTTCTTAACGTCGTTTACGACGCTTCAAACGGTGAAGCGTAGATACCGTAGTCCCTTCTAGCAATTGTACTACTGCTTGCACCTGCCGGTGGCGTTTTATATATGTCGTAGCCACCGTTTCCGTCAAACACTTGATCGCGGCTGTCGTCTGGCTTTGAGAACCATTGTAACGCGTTGTGTCTCCAGCTCCTGCTCTGAAGTCATTGTCGGAGTTCGCCAAATGGCATTCTCAGTTCGCGTCAGGGGTTTACCCCCTTTACAGGACTGAGGGGCAATCGTCATCAATGACACAGAGCAAGGAGACTCGAATATTTCGAGTCTCCGGAGGCCCATTTCCGTTTTCAACCTGACCCCTGGTTTTGGGACCCAAACTGGGGTTTTTTAACTTGAACTCGTGTGTTCGCACGAGTTATTTTGTTTTTTTTACGTCAAAATTCATCGCAAACAAACTTTGATTTACGTTTTGACGTTCTGGTGCAAAACTGTCGCGTGCGAGACACGCTGGCGATTTCGCGCCAACTTTCTCTCGTCTCTCGTCCCTCGTCCCCCTCCCTCATCCTTGCTCACTCACTTGCAAGGAGGGCGAGCGGTGGTGAGGGCACGAGGCCACGAGGCCTCACCCTTGAGGCCCTCGCGGGCCTTCAGCCGCCGATCGGGCTCAGGCCGCGATCGGCGGCTGGCGGCTGGCAGGCTGGTGGCCAGCCGGTCACTCGGCCGTCCAGCCGGCCGGCAGCAAGCTGGCCGGCGGCCAGCGAAGTGCTGGCCGTCGGCCTTCGCTGACGCGAGGGGTGGTGCGCAACCACCCCTCGCTTCAGCGAGGAGGGAGGGCCGAACCGGCCCTCCTGCTACAGTACATCGGCGGCTTAACGTCCTGATGTTGCGAATGCGTATCCTACTTCGATGGGCCATACCCATGCCGCGCACCTCCCCCATGGAGAAATGTTAAGCGGTGCGTGTGACTTCGACCAATTTCTAATCGGTTTGAGAATTTTCTTTGAACGTAGATGATTAGGTTCATTTAGTGAAACCATTTTTCAAAAAAGTTTCAATGAATGTCTCCGTAGTTGGTCTTAGCCTTGGTTCATCGCTTTGCTACACCAAAGGCGTTTCTTAGACGTTGGGGACCCCTCCATGTAGAATTCAGGGCCATGAAATCATTATGAATAAGCTGGAACCCTTTTACTCCTCCTTTGATTCTGCAACTGCGTTTTGGCGCACTCGCAAGCATTTGCGAGCGCTTGCAGACCCCGTCCCCACGCGGCCTCCTGCTAACCAAACTTGCGGAATCATAGAATCAATAGAAAAATCAAAGCGCAAGTTCGGCCCCACTACGACAAAAAGTAAAGGCACTGAATCACGTGCGCCTCCACAAAAAAAATGACTTCTAGAATAGGGGGGTGAACCGTCGCTCTGATATTGCTGTTGATTCTATGGCTTCATCTATAAGGAAGGTCACTCCGAGTGGCTTGAACGTGGGTCCGTGGCCTGGCGGGCAGCAAATGAGATGACTCAAGGATCGGAGGTCCTCAAGTACCAAGGGTTTGACCCAGTGGACCAAGCTTCCCGTTAGTTTTGTACATTTGTGTCAAATCGCCGGGGTTTGATTTCTACGTGTTCATGCTAAGGACAAGTCATTCCTTGGTGGTAAGGGTGTAGCAAAGCTCACTCCACATGGCTCGAACGTGGGTCCCTGGCCTGTGCAGCAATGAATGGGATAACTTGAGGGTCGGAGGCTTTCAAGTACTGTGGTTTTGGGCCAAGCTCCCCATCTGTTTACTATGTCATCAATTTTTCATGTGAACAATGATAGTTTTGTGATTATTTTATGAGCAGGAAACTGATTCAAATGACTGGGAGGTAACAGCCGTGTCTGTGAATTTAAGGGTATGGACTCTCGAAATCGATAGAAAACTATCTTGATTTTGTGAAATCCAACCCAACTCCGGCAGGTGACACTTTGCAACGCTCCTCCCGCACGAAGCCGCGTTTCCAATTTGAGAAATTTCCAACAAGCTTGGCATTCCCCCGGGAGCATAGATGTTAAAGACTATTCTATTGAACCATTTTTCAAACATGTTACGAAATGACCATCATCATAGCGGGCGTTTGCTTTCATTCTTCTCTTCACCGCAGTAAAGACGCCTTCCAGACATTGAGAACCCCCCTAAGTAGGCAAATAGGGCGAGGAGAGCATGGCCATTCAGCAATACATGAAAGCATAGAAGTTTTTCTAGGGTCCATTGATCAAATCCTTCTGTTCTTATCCTTCTGTTTGCGTTACGTGACGTGTCCCTCATAAACTCAAACCTTTAAACATGTATGCTTCATATACCATTGGAAACTTCTACTTGGTCGGGTTGGTCTAGATTTTGCACCGACCTAAGCTGTTGGATTTTTTTTGAAACGCTCAAGAGAGGCCGGCCGTCAGAAATTGGAGGCAAGATGCAGCAAGATTTTTCTAGTTAGTGATTGCACTATGCTGCTTATACCTGTTGGCCATAGACGCCCTTTTTGGACTACTAGATGTGCCTCTGGGGAACCAAACGTCACAATGGAAGCTTTGCCAAAATCACCCTCTCGGTCGCCAAGCAACCTAAACTCCAACTCTGAGTTAAACTTTGGAGTTGAAGGTTTTCCTTAAGTGCCTTGCATCTGCAGGCACCCGCCTGTTACACCGGGAAACAATTGGGTGGTTCACGGAGATCAGGTTTCTTGTTATGATCTAAAGATCATAACAAGATTTGAGGGATTGGGACAGTTGACTAAATTTTACAAGTAAGATTACTTCGATGAACGGTGTCAAACATGTCGAGTGCATACACATGATAACGAGAAACATAATAAGACATACGTTGGGACATGGGCGCATGAGCCTTAGCGACACGTGCTACGCTGTATCGTGAGCGGTTGATTCAAGCAACTCCACCTAGTACTGGGACGGTTTCCAGAACATCAAGGTGAATATTAATCAAAGTTCAGTGTTATCAAGAACTGGACCGACTATTACCGAAACATCGATATAGTTCACGACACGTATGTCAATCATTTCAGAAAAGTGTTTGAATGTCTCAGAACATTTGGGAACGCAACACTAGAAGTCAATGCAGGTGGCCAAGATGCCCTCGGCCAGCTGACATAAAAATCATAAGTTTGACGCGTGGTGGGGCATAAGGACAAAAAGGCTTACTCACGAAGTTAAGGGACTGGTGTACATCTAAGACGCAACACTTTCCCCTTTTAGCCGCAATGTCCTGGCATGTTAGCTTATGTTGGCCAGTGTCACCTGTAGTAGTCGACAATGAGAAGATCGACGTCTCATAGGTTGTCGTAGGGCTCCTGGCTATTATGCGCGGTGTCATAGCCGTGTCACTTGACTAGATATTGAGTCATTTTTCCACGGTGCCAATATCCAAGAATGTCTTCAATCATGTACTCTGTACCTCCGTCCACTTGGATTGGAGGTGGAGGAGCAAGATCTCGTCAGAAGAAGTTCTCACTAGGTTCCCGATTGTGCTTTAGCTTGCTGACATAGAACTCTGTATGGATCACCGTGTTTCATATCTACAATATCTTTGTTTGAGCCAGGGCACAAAACACTTGATTTGCAATATGGTTCATTGCGGTTCACATACTCACATGTGCAAAATCCCTGCTCTCTGAAAAAACTCTAGCGCTCACTTGATACACAAGTGTGTTTCTCCAGACATGTCCTCCGGGACCATGACATAAGCATGATTGGTCTTTCTACACTTGCTGCAAACCTGTTGGTCTCCTGTGACAGTTGTTGCACAGCTGTCACACTTCTCATCTTGCAACCACTGCTCCACAGTTTTGTCATCTTCTCCTATCTTCCTCACCCCTTCTGTTGATGGTGATGTCTGCGGACTACCTCCTTTTGAGTCTTCTCATGCTCCTTTCTCTTGCTCTTTCTGCTCTTCACTGTCATCATGTGAATGATCTTCTTCCTCTTCCTCATCCTCTTCATCATTGTCCACGTCGTCTGTAGTCCTCCGGTAACAGGTATAGGAGATCCTCTCTCCTCTTTCCTGTATTATCCTTCCAAGATGAAGATTGTGCTTCATCCCTGCCTACCCCTTGATTCATCAACATCTTTGTAGAGATCCAGATTATTGTGTGGGTAGCAATCCTTTACTACCACATCACTTCCATCTTTGCCTCTCCCATGCAATCCTGTATATTTCCGGTTGTCCCACCAAAGCCACTTGTCTTCATTATGCTTGTGCACAAACTGTTTCCATCTCTCGTTCATGGGATACGCAGGATTCCAAGCCTTGATCATGTGGGGCTGATTTCCGCGGTCTCGTTGTTCTTTCTTGTCCTCCCCTTCTTCTTCCTTGTCTTCTTCCATGGATTTAGCACTGGATCCCTGCTCCTCCTCTTCTTCATGGTAAAATGGAATCATCCGCATCAAGGGATGATCCTCCTCATTCTCCTATTTTGTACCTCCCTCATCCTCAATCTTGTGTTCTTGATCTTCACCCATGCTTCTACCATTGTCCTCATCATCGTCCTCCTTGTCCTGCTCCTCCTTTGGTTCTTCCGCACCGTGATTGTCTTCTTCCTCCTCTCACTTGATGCAGTAGCTGTACATCTACCATACATGTTTCTTGGATAGGAAATCTGGGAAGATTTGGGGCACCATGTGTTTGTAGTGACTGCAAATCACGTTTTGGCCTCCATCCAGCAATGGTTTCCTGGATGCATAGCATGGACCAGTGTTCTGCACCTCCTTGGGCGAGATGGCCCGCTGCCTCCACCTCTTTTATGTTCCCTATTTTATTGAGGATGGAGCTGCTTGCTGCTCCTATGTCTCAGGTTTTCTTGGCTTTCCCACCCCTACCCCTTCATTTTGCCTCACCGCTGCATCCTGCTCCTCCTGTCTTGCCAAGTGCCTTACCGCCTTTGGTGCAATCACCAATAGCTGTGCATCTGCCAGAATTTCAGCCATAAGCGACACAAAAATCTTTGCGAGAGTCCATCCTTGTTGGTACTGGCTTGTTGGCAGCTCATTCCGTAGCCCGCGGACGTGTGTGCACAAGGCGTTAGGCAGCAGGCAACATTCAGTGCAAGGGAAATAATGCAACATCAGAATGTTATCGCCTTCCAGCCAAAGGTTTCCATGTCTTTTTCATAGACAGAAATCACATTAAGAGAAGGATTGCTCTCCGTATTGCCCGAGGGGAAGTTGCGATGAATGACGAAATCATTCTCTTAGATGCGGGTATTGTTGATGCCCTCTTTCTTTACGTCACAGGCGCAGTGAGATGAAACAGAGGAGCAGAGGCAAACTTCAGGCTTCTTGGCCTCATTTTGTAGCTCTCGCATTGTCAGCCACTCCTGCACAGCTGCATCCCGTCTTGCATCTTTCTGCCGCTTCTTCTCCTCCGTTGACATTTCTCCTCCTTGCATCTTCTCTTCTTTCGTCCTCTCTATCTGCAAGTCCCAGTCAATCAGTGTGAGGTGTTGATGCGACATCTAGAAAGCACTGTGTGGAGCTTGGAGGAACATCAGCAGGTAAGACAAGAACATAGTAGAAGCAAGTGGGATGGTATTCATACAACAGGTCGTCTGCTTCAGCACTTCCACTTAGTTGTGTTTTCCCACCTTGTGCATCCTTTCTCTGAATCCTTGTTATTCCAACTGGCAACTTCCTAAGTGCATATGTCATGCACTCCACTTCTGTAGTTGTGCTATGAACTCCCCTTGGAGTTTTGTGCCATTGTCAGTGTGCACAATGTTGCATCCGCCAAACTTGTAAAGTATCTCCTTGCAGATAAGTTGTGCAGCCTTTGTAGCAGTCTTATTGGGCAGCACGAGCAAAGAGGTAATTGGTGAAATGGACCACTATGACCACTGAACATCTCTGTTTGTTCCATGCATTTTACAGGCCATGGTAATGAATTCAGGTTCACTCCATGGAGTCTCTGCAAGGGGTGGGAGTGGATGGATGGACGCCTCACGACCCTGGTTTTTACAAGGCAAAACAGGTGAAACATTCCTTTGTAACCTGATGCACCACTGTCCCAACAACAAAGATATGCACTTGTGTGCGTAGGCAGTTTGTGATCTTGCTTGCCAGCTCTCATGTGGTTGTGTTCATGGCCGGTTTGCACCACCACTTTCTGGATCTCCGGTGGTGGCACCCACACATCATGAAAGCCCTCTTCCGCATTCGCATCTTCCACAGTCCTTCTGTACATAGTTTTTCATGGCATGTGCCAATGCGTATGGCCTCCGTTGGTTGTAGCAAATTCTGTGGCGTCTCTGCAGCTCTCAGAAAAGCTGTCTTGCATGTTCCAATGCCTTGTGATAATGTGTCAAGGGACCTACCAATAACTGCAACAATCGCGCCGCTCCCCAAATCCGCCACTCCTGCCTTTCCTCTGGGCCTCCTTTGGTTTGGTGAAGTCACTGTTCTCCGTCAGCCTTGTTCTTGCGTGCTCTCCCTCCTCTGGTACATACATTGGGTCCTTCTCCTTTCCCTTTTTCTTGTTATTCCCTTCCTGTATTTCTGCCTCCATTGTTTCCTGTCTTTCTTCTTCTTCCCTTCTCGTGTTTTTGCCTCCTCGGCAGGGGTGCTGGACGTTAGTGAGGTTTTCACGGAGGAAACAGCTACACATCTGACAGTGCTGGCTCTCGTGCAGGCATGCCGGCGTGAGATCCAATTTCTCAAGAGCGCGGGCCAGTTGGTTGTGCAGGGGAGGCGAAAGCTGGCAATGATATTCCGTGAAGAAGAGCATGCACCTCATCCACTTGCTTGACTAGAGCCTCACTCACTTTGGCCTCCACCATCCATGATACCTCCTCCTGGCACATCATTGCCTGAGATGTGCAGGAAAAAGAGGCAGCCATGTTTCCTCTTGCTTTTCCCTGCTTCTTTCTTCTTGGCGCCTCACTTTCTACGCCCTCCCTCTTTTCTGGGATATGTTGAGCTGAAGCTGATGGTTGATTATGTGATTCTTTGCCTCTCATGGCCTCAGGGGTTCTGGTCTCCTGTTGCTGCTTTGCCTGTGTTTCCTGTGCTAGCTGTCTAGCCTTGTATTGGCACTTTGCATGTGCTCATGCTTCTGCCGTCATTCTCCTGGCCTCCTTATGTATCTTATTCTCCTCCTCTATTTGCACGAGGTCTCATTTTCCTTCTACTTGGAGGCTACTACAAGTTCCTAAGGTGTCAGTGCTGTTGCAATATGTCCCTGCTTCTCATGGTGTCTGTTCCTGCATTGTAACAAAGGTCGCGGTTGCGGTCATCTCTGCCTGTTCTCCCCTAGCAGCAGCAGCCGTACAAGCTGTTTCTTCCATTCTGCTCTGCTTTACCACATCAAGCATGCTTGTGGCATATGCCACCCAGTGTTGCCACGGGGGTCTGTTGTAATCCCCATACCGTGGCATTGGTACATCATTAGAAATTGATGTCATGTTGATGTAACGGTTTCATGTCGTCTCCCGCGTGGGCTTTCCAGTGAGCTGGCAAGCTCGCTCTGACCAGTCCCGCTAAAACTTCACTGACCATCTATATGATGGCAAGTGTTGCACTGATGCGATCAGACCAAATAAAAAGGAGAAATGCTTCTTTGCAAAGAAAAACTGATAAAAACCTATCTGTTGAGCAGTCTGCACGGTCTTCGAAAGGGGCAATGGGCGATAGTTGCGCTCACCGATCGCACTCTAGGCAGCCAAAATGGATCTGTAAAGATATGTAGCGCGTTCATGTTGGAAACTGAATTTTCTGTCATTTGGCATGTAAACCATAGGTCTACATTTTGATACACGGTTTGTTTGCAAACATTCAAAGTGATGCTTTGAACCTAATCAATGAGATAGTGCAAACAGCAAAAGCCCCCAAGCCTCCTCCAGCGTGCCAGCAAGATTTCACGGACAGCAGCTGCATGTGCAAAGACAGCGTAACTGTCAAGTGAGCAAAGTGAAGACTATTGAAACCAGGTCTTCAGAGAAGACCTGGTTTTGGAACATGTTCTCAGCTGGTCATGAACAGGTAGAGATGTCAACTTTTTTTAGATGACACGTGTTGATGAATGGAAGTCCGAGTTTTCAGTACAAGACAATGCATAACTCCCACCTAGATGTAACCAGTGACATATACATCTATACATCACTGTAAACATCTATGTTTCAATGTTTGGGGCACCTCTGGCAACACTGATGCCACCACTTCCGCTCCTGGCTCGGTGGTTGCGATGCTTGCTTCCTTCCCTCTGACTCTAGCTTCTGCCACTTCCATGGCTTCCACTGCCCTGATCACCAGCTCTGAAATGGCCGCCACTGCCGCTGCAGCTGAGATGTTTGCAGCCCCAGCAATCACCTCCGAAGGGACTGTCGCCTGTTGTGTCTCCGCAGAGAGTACTGCTGCGTCGGCCGCACTATCCTGGCCACCCTCCGTTCTAGCTGTTTGAGCTATCTCAGAGCTGGGAGCTGCAATCCTTGCTCCTTCTAGTGTCGCCACTGCTTGTTCGATTACCTACTCTGGTTTCAGCAGTGGCAGTGGTAGTTTTCCTTCCCGCACATTGGTCTCAGTCCTCTTACCCCACTGGCACTTCTCGTGCGACCTAGGGACTTGTCTGTGCAAAGGGTTGTGCATCATGCATGTTCTTTTTTGCCATCTCTTTGGTTATGCGTCTGTGCTTTACCTGTCTTGCTCCTTGGGTGGTCCCTTACACCGGTCATGTTCCTGCACCCTGAGGTGTGGATGATTGCACAGGGGTAGAGGTTGACTTCTTCTTCCGCTTCTTTCCTGCTGTTGCTTTTCTCAATGTCTCTTCTTTTTCCTCCTCTCGTATTTTGTGAACAAACTTCCTCCACCTGCATTGCTCCTTTCTCCTCTCCCGGCTCTCCACCTTGTCTTTCTTCATCTCTTCTAATATTGCATGTACTTGGCTCTCGATCTCGTCAACGACGCTATGTACCTCCTTTTCCATGTGGCGCATACATTTTCTCTCCTTGGCAACATGGTGCAGCACCAGAGTCAATCACTCCTATAGGATGCTGATAGGGGGCTCCTCACATAGGTGGAGGAGTTATCTGTAGAGAAATTCACTAATGCCTTCCCGCTGCTTCTCTTTAGTGCTGTGCTGTAGGAAGCATGTGAAGCGAATTCTCTACAGGGCTCTCCTCCCTCTTTGGAGAGGTAATCAATAGCATCATCATTCTGATGCGGATCTTATCACTGCCACCTTCCCATGATGAGGTTCAGGTAAAATCCTTAACAAAGCAGAAGTGGATTGGAGAGATGCACTGTGGGAAGGCCGTTTGGTCCACTGCAGTCAGCATGCCACTGCAAAAGGAATGTATGCGCCAACTCCACAAGCAAGTATCAACAACGCCTAATGGTCTGTCCTTGTCTTTGCTCCGCACCTCCCGCCACCATGTCCATGCAACCTCTAGCTCGACGACCTCCACGGGCTTATGAAGCACATCAATTATTCCTGTAGCCACATCATGGAGTCTGCTGTTATTGATGGGGAAAGTGTATGCACGGAGCTCTCTCATCAGTACAATGACTTGCCGTATCAAGTGTCCATTTGTGAGTCATCTCCCATCTCTGTGCCTGTCCCTCTGACTGTATCTCTTTTTTCCCGAGTTGTCGTAATGCCTGTGACCTCGGTAGTGCCTTTGCCGGTCGCACAGGTGTCCCCATTTGTTTGTGGGAGACGACTTCGTGCGCTCTCTTCCTATCCTAATGCTAGTGACTCCTCTCACACTGGAACCTCTCACTCGGCTCCTTCCACGTCTCAGACATATTTGGAGATCCTACCTCACCTCACAGGCTATGATGCCCTTGGGTTGGACTCTGGTGTTGTGCACCCCAACACTGGTCTTGGATGTGCCCTCATTGCGGAAAAACTCCAGTGTGCTATTGAGGCATCTGCGGCAGGCTGTGTTGCCAAGTGACACGCCACAACTGGAGTGATCACATTGCCACCGCAGCCCAACACGGTACGTCAAGTGAAAAGGTCCCTCGATGTCCAGCTGTGGGAGGTGGCTATGCGCAAGGAGCTTGATTCTTTAGATGAGCATTCCATCTACAAGCTTTTCGATCTCCCACACGGGCATAAAGCTATTTCTGCACGCTGGGTCTTCGGATGGAAGTGAAAGTCTGATGCCACTGTCGTCCACTACGAGGCAGGTCTAACTGCGAATGGGTTCTCTCAGATCTCTGCTGTTGATTCTGATGAGACGTTCCCGTCCATGGGATGGTACACTACACAGAGGGTGCCCCTTAGCCTGGTCACATACCACGATTGGGAATTGGACCAGATGGACATGAATAACGTATTCCTACATGGATGTTTGAAAGACAAGATTTACATGGTGCAGCTGCAGTGATTCACCGATGGTACTAAGAAGGTGTGGCGGCTGCAAAAGATCCTCTACGGCCTCAAGCAGCTAACATGTTTTTTGAACAGGAGATAACCTCCAACCTCGAGAAAAGGGGGTACAAACGCAACACAATTGACCCTACACTCTTTGTGCGCCAGCCGTCTGTATCCTTTATTGTGGTCCTGGTGTACGTCGATGACCTCGTGATCATGTAACCCAACGCCTCAACAGTGCACTCACTAAAGGCATAGTTGTAGTCCACATACAAGATGAAGGACATAGGTCCTGCTCGAGTCTTCCTAGGGATGGAGATTGAGCGTGATTGCCAGAAGCAAAATCATCTTGTCCACAAGGCTGCATATGTGCACAACCCAAAGGAGTGATTTGCGTCCCTTCTTGAGTATGTGTTGATTGCATCGAAGTCGATGACCCCTGAAAGTCACAGGTTTCTTAAGGCACTGGATGTATCTTGGCTCGGGTAGCCAGCGGATATCACCAATTACCTGTATGTCATCGGCTCCTTCATGTATCTTGCTACGACCACAAGGATGGATGGCCTTTGAAGTAAAACTTCTGGCACAGGTTTCACAGTGTCTATGGTTGTGTAACCTAGAGACTACACTTCGTGTGATATGTCATGCACTCTCCACAGCGCAGGTTGGGCTGTGCTACAGGGCACAGCCTTCTCTTGTTGTTGATGGATTTACTGTAGGTGACTAGGCTCATCACTTTGACGCTCGCAGCCATATAGGGTACATGTTCCTTGCCGTTGGAACCATAGTGTCCTGCAAGAGTGGAAAGCAGTGATGTGTACCACGTTGCTCGACTGATGCAGAGTTCTTAGTGATTTGTGTCGGCACATGTGAGAGCATTTGGTTGTGTCGACTGTTGTAGCAGGTGCGGATGTCCATTTGTTGCATCACCATGTGATACGACAAACAGGATACAAATGACATCGTTGAGCACAACGGCATGCATCATATACATACGAAGCATGTTGAAATTGAGCATCATTTTGTGAGTGAGCGTATTGCTACAAGTGACGTTCGTGTCGTCCAGGTCGACACTCACCGGCAGTGAGCTGACTTCCTCACGAAGGTGGTGAGCAGCAGCGCATTCACAGCAGTTCTGCATGCAAATGACCTGTTGTGCGCTCGTGATGCTCCTGGATGATGTTGGTTGTGCCTGTGTCTCTCTTTGTGCATCTGTATAGCATAGTGTCGTTTACCCCTTGTGTTGTGGCCACCTTCGAGGTATTCGTCATGTGCATGTTTTGTCTGTGGTTCATGAGTTCTGGTGTGGGTGTTACCGTCACATGTTGACCTCTGGGCTTGCTGTGCACAGATCATCCTTACAAGGTGACTGAAGAGTTGTTCGACATTTAATGGCCTCCCATCTGTCGGTGTTGGTATGCGGGTGATCGGAGAGATATGGTGATAATCTGATGGAGGGGCTGCAGCCAGGTTGGGTCCAAGCCTCCATGGAGATGCAAGAGAAAAACATCTAGGATTTAGTACATCATACTATGTACACTTCTCAATACAGTCTAGATGATGTTTTTACGGTTTTGTGATTTAAAGGGGGGGAGGGGAGGTGCTGTCCGAATGAGGTAGCCAGGGTTTGACCCCCATGTAGGTGGGAGAGATCCACAGAGAAGCAAAGGAAAGGGGTGAACAACCCACATGCAGCAACCATGGAGAAGAGCAAAGGACGTCTATGCAGCTTACTTAGAGAGTGAGAATGGATCCACACGCGACACATGTGATGTGTGATGGAAGGAGCCCACAAGTGAGTGAGCAGCGAGCTCACTCTTGCTTGAGGCTCTCCCCCACCAGGCTTGGGACTCAAACCAAGCCTCCCTGCCAAGGTAAATGATGAAATTCATCCCACCGGTCATAACCAAAATTCTAGTCTCCGGGTATGAACCCCGCTGACACTAACACTAGCATCAATTTCATAAGGTGAGCCTAGCTAGTCGCCTATCGTACCGACGATGTTCCTAGGCACTGGGTTCTCTTGCTGAATTACTTGAAGGTCACTCTGATGGACCTCCACCACGGCAAAGCTGCCGCCAGAAAGAAATCCTTCCGCTCACTCACATGCATCAGTGTCAGTGTATTGTACAACGAGGCTTGAAGTCACTACGTTTCTGTGATACATAAACCAACATCCCCCATGACCCATAGATGGCACACAGACACACACTCACGCATAGGGACAGCTGTTACAAGAGGTGACACATAGGGCAGTACAAAATGCACAAGGAAGAGGGCTCAACTAGGAGCATCACATGCACACTAAAGACTAACGGCATGAATTGCTACCTTGAAGACGTTGTTTAGTGCCTTATTGAGGAAACCAGTTCTCTACTCTCGAGTGTTGACCCGGACGATCTGGACACCACCTACAGCTACGCGCTCATGCACAAAATGATGCTCATTATCTATATGCTTAGTGCATTTGTGATGCACGCCATCAGGTTTTGTAATTGCTTTGGTCCTCTGGTTGTCACAATGAAGGGTGATACAATGGATGGAGACATGTAGGTTCTACGATAGTTTAAATGGTCAATTGCTCTTACATGTACCGGAGCCAAGAGTAACGTAGTGTGCTTCACTAGAGCTTCATGTTACATAGCCCTACTTACCGCTCTTCCATGACACGCCGGTCCCTCTAAAAAGGAAGATGTAGCCGGTGTGGCTGGAAGCATGAGCGTCATGAGCCAAGCCATCGTCAGTGTAGCCGTCAACCACTACCGATGGCTCTACCCGATAGCAGAGGCCAGTCCGGGTAGTGGACAGGCCATATCTCACAACGTGCAGAGTTGCTTCCATGTAGCATGTCCAAGGACAGTGTGAGAACTACACAAGAAAGTTCATGGCAAAGGCGACATTCGCCTTGTCCATGGTTGCAAGGTACATGAGGACCCAATCACGCGTAGACTCTTTGTCATGTCAAGGGCCTCCCCCAGCTTTGACACGTCAAGCGTCTTCAAGAGCCTTTGCCCAACTGGGGTCATAGGTGTGGATGTCGTGGGCACCACCTCAATTGAAGAAGCAAAGCGCTTCCGAAGACTGTGAATGTACATTGCTTGGTGAGCATGGAGCATGTGATAAGAGAGCTTATGCTCCAGCTCCATCCCGAGAAAGACACGGGCCGATCCCAGGTCCCCCATTTTGATATGTGGACTACAACAGGGAATTGACTGCTCTGAACGCCTTCTCATAGGGTGACGTAATCAACTCGTTGTCGACATAGACAAGGATGACAGCAAAAACACCTGAGGGTGGACTGACAAAGAGCGACGAGTCCACCGTACTGTGCTGGTAACTACCTTTCTCAAGGGTCAATTCTATCTCTTCATTCCTACACCGGGATGACTACTTCAACCTGTAGAGGGCCTTTTGTAGCCGCAAAACTCTACCGATGCCATCAGAGAACCCGAGAGGCTGAATCATGTAGATCTTCTCATCCAACTTTCCATGCAAGACATCATTCTTCACGTCCATCTGATGGAGCTCGCAGTCATGCTAGGCCACATGTCTCAGTGGCACTCGATCTTTTGTTTATTGTCCACGTGACGTGCATTTCTCATCAAAGTTGATGTCCGGGACGTGGGAGAACCCATTTGTTGTGAGATACACCTTGCACTAGTCAAGTTTTCCACTGGGTTTGTACTTTCACCGAGAAACCCATCGGGAATCTATGGCCTTACGCCTTAGTGGTAGATTGACCAGCTCATACACGGCGTGGTCATCAAGGGCCTTTAAGTCATCTCGCATGGAATATTCCCACTGTTGAGCACCTATTGCCATGTATTCTTGCCAAACCATGGTAGGTTTGGGGTCAAGAGGCGCAATTTTGATCGTAGCACGACACTCAGCAATGTTGCGGGTTGCGACAACATCTAGTGCCAGTGCATGCTCAGTCGAATGAAATGTATAGCCTAGAGAAGAACTGGGATGAACAATTGTAAATGCCAAGCCTGGTGCATCCATGCCTGTTGGCACAATGGGGGACTACTCAACCTAGGATCGAGATGGAGGGGCAGACGCAGTGGAGACCTTGGGGGAACACTTATGGAGTGCACAAACGGGCCCAAGGCGGACAAAGGGTGAGACATGTGTAAGACCATTGGGATCAGCAGGTCAAAGTGAGTCTGACGCAGAGTCCGACGACAAGTCAGGAGAAGTGAGGACTACGTGGGCAACCGGACTGGATGGAGCTGGAGGAGCCTGACCAAGAGATAGAGACAGAAAGGGAGAAAAGGACATGACTGGAGAGATCGGCAAGCCAGACGAGCTGGTTGACATGGATGGAGAGTACGGGGAGGCCGGTGTGGACGCTGAACCTGATAGCTGATCGAGTTCCGAGGGTGCGAGTTACGGGGGAGCAACAGAAGGGCCTGTCGGAGCAACCGGACCAACTTCCCTCCCCTCCACAACCCTGCTGAGAGAGCGGGAGAATGGAGGCGGCAGAGGAGAGGCAACCAAGGTCACGGAGAAAGATAGACTAAAGAAAAAACATGTTGTGGGACTCGACAACACGTTGGGGCATGGGGTCCCAAAATTGCCAAGCCTTAGACTAGGTGGAAATGCCCAAGAACGAGCACAGACGATCCCTTGGGGTGAGTTTACCATCCCAGAGATTATCAGGTAACCAAACAAAGGCAATGATGTCCCAAACCCGAGCAACGCAAAGGCCAGCATGATTGCTACTCCAGCACTCAAATGGGTTGATAATGCATGGAAGAGGCCTATGTGGGACATGATTCTAGATCCGTGTAATGTACTTCATGGCCTCAAAAGCAAACACCGGTGGCACGCTGGAATCAGACAGCAAGGAAGGGACGCCGACAGCGGGGGTACGATTCCACCGCTTGAAGACACTGTTCTGCTAGGGTGCTTAAGGAGCCCAGGTCTCCAGACACACCCCTTTGGAGACAAGGAAGCGAGTAGTGCGGCCAAGGAATTTACCGCCACGGTCACTGCAAAGAATGCGTAGGGAGTGCTGACGGGCACACTCAACCTGGACAAGCTATGCCTCAATGAAAGAACATCCTCCTAAGAGCAAAGACCTAACAGAAGTGGGAGAAGTCATCGGTGAGATACAACACATAACGTCCCACATCCCCAAGGAGTTCATGGGGCAGGGGGACGCGTGGATAATCAGGTCATTTTAATACACTGAAGAAAGTGTGTATAGACATATTCATGTACAGGAAGTTTCTAGGAAGTATATGTGTGTTAGGGCATGTGTTTGTTCACCTATAGGTTGATGTACATTGGAGAGAATAACTTTAATAGCTTCTAAGAAGTTAAACGTCTTTGAATACAACTACATCATTGTATTAGGTGTTAAATCTTTTATAGGTCTGGTTAGAGTTTCAACTGGCATGTTGTTTTTTCACATTTCTACTTACACCTTCCCTTCACGTGATACGACCAACAGCGAGAAAAAGTGGCAGTTTTGGCATTTGTACGTCTTTTCACGTTTGTTGGATCCCCCCCCCCCCCCCCCCCAATGTCAGAAGGGTATGAGAGGACTGTGCATGGGCATGTATTGGATGGAACATGAGAATTATACAAAAATGTACAAAGCATAATGTCCTCAAATGAGGTGCAATCCAGAAGACTTTGAAAGTGTATGAGGGTTGTGTATGAGGCAGTGTATCTGATGTATAGTACGATTTGAACACAAATTATCACGGTTGTTGACATCAGTTATAGATTTGCCAAGATATCAATCATTTCTATACGTTCATGCATGTTTCATAACTCTCACCATGTATAGAGCCCAATACACTGGCCCCATGCACTTTACACTTATGGGGGGATCCCTCAACGTTCGTTGCATGTCCAATCGGACCCCTTCTCCCTCCTCTCCCAATGTCAACTTGTGTAAGTGGATTGCATGTGGGCATGTATCAGGTGGACATCGTAAAATGTAAAAAAATGTACAATCCGTGATGTCCTCGAACAAGGTACAAATCCCCCTCCTTCCCTGAAAATGAGAGTGAATGAGGGTAGTGTCTGAAGTAGTGTATGTTGTGCGCGTTCCGAACTATAGACAAGCACACACTGTTTTTCACGTTAGTTGTGGCTTCTCCAATACGTCCATAGTTCCTGTACAGTTGTGTATGATTTATCACTCCCCCCATATACACCACCTAATACAGTGGCCCTATACATTTTACACTTGGAGGGGGGATCCCTCGTAATTTGTCGGATGCTGACCCCCCTCTCCCAAATGTTGAAAGTGTATGAGGGGAGAGTACGTATGTGTGTATCGGGTGGACATTGCAAAACATACACAATTGTACATTCAGTAGTTTTCCCAAATGAGGTGTGATCCCACAAAGCCACCACGATTGAAAATGTATAAGCGTGAATGGGATAGTGTATCTGGCGTGCGTTTTGAATCATACATAAACTCATACTAATGTCGAAAATGGTTGTTACTTTTCTGAAATGTCTGTTACTACAATGCATTCGTGTATGATTAATCACTCTCCTCACGTAAACCATCCAACACAGTGGCCCTTCTACACTTATGGAGGAGGATCCTTTGAAATGTTTTGGATTCCGACCCCCCTATCCCGGATGCCAAAAGTGTATGGGGGGAGAGTAAGTGGGCATACATCGGATGGCCATTGCAAACCATACATGACTGTACATTCCATAATGTCCTCGAACTAGGTGCTTTCACCCCCCCAAATAAAGAGTATGAACGACGTGAATGGGGTAATGTATCTGGCCCGCATTTTGAATGATACACAAACTCACACTGATTTGGACAACAATTGTGACTTCCCTGAAATTTCTATTGCTATGATACATTTGTGTATGCTTTATCACTCCCCTTACATACACCATCCAATACAGTGGTCCTATACATTCTACACTTATGGGGGGGATCCTTCGCAATTTGTCAGATGTCGAACCCTCCTCCCCCGAATGTCAAAACTGTATGAGGGGAGAGGAAGCATGCGTGTATTGGGTGGACATTGCAAAATCTACATGATTGTACATTCTGTGATTTCCTCAAACGAGGTGTCATCCCACAACCCCTCTCCACATTTGAAAATGTTTTAGTTTTGTGAATTGTACATTCTGATGCACGTTTCGAATCATACACAAACTCACACCAATGTCAACAACAGTTGTGATTTCTCTGAAATGTCTATTGTTACTGTACATTTTTGTGTGTTGTATCAATCCCCCCATAAACACTGAGTGATGAAATGGACCCAAACACTTGTCATCTTCAGGGGGGGGAGGGATCTCTCGGCGGTCCTTGCATCATAACTCCATCGATCAAAGCAGACCAAAGATAAAAAGTGCAGATGCCATCGATCGAGTCCAACTGATGACTGTATGAAAACCCAATTGTTGCGATTTGGTGGGGACAAAAGAGGGACAATGTAATCGTGTCAAAATGTGCTCACGGCAATTCCGATCCCTGAATGCTCCTCGGTTGAGCTGTTTAGATAGCCAGATTGTTGCTTCAAAAGGAAGATATCTGCATTTCAATTGCATGAAATTGACTATTGGCAGTAAGTTGAACACAGGCAAAACGGAACCCGTAAACCTTGCTTGAATGGCCTGTCGAGCGGCAGTCAGGCCAAAATTGACATGAATTGGCACGCGAGCGACAGTCAAGCTGTCGCTCGAGCGACAGCCTGTTCAAGTTCTACGCTATATGTACCCATATTCTATGCCGTGTCAGACTTGGGAATCAGATTCTCTTTAGGAAAGATATAGGTTAAAAAAAACACTGAGAAAACTAGTCAATTATGTGTTATGTACTAATAAATGGCTTTCGGTTGTGAACAGTAAGTGATATGTGAGGCTCTCTTTCAAAGCAGCTGAAAACTCAGTCGTTGGCAAAACTTCAAAGAAGTTTTCTCCCAATTTGTACACATATAATATCGAGGTTCATCTCCGGATGCAATCTATGAGGAAAACATGATTTCATGTCAAGGAAGCTTCTATGTACCTTCCTTTGCATGTGAACGTATCACGTACACAGTTTGAAGAGTGTACAAATTGGGGGTAATTGACCATACATGGGCAAGGGATCATGAAATTAGCATGAAGAGTTTCCAAGGGATGAGAGGAGCAAGATTGAGAGTCATAGAGTAGCGAGCCATGAATTTTTCATTAGAAACTGTGAAGAAAGGTAGCGGGATAAGGAGAAGGCAATGTGGAAGGCAATAAACTAAGAGTAGGCTGAATGATCAGGGGAGGAAATATTCCCAGAGACGTTTGCCTGAAGGATACCTTTCCGGAGGAGAAGGTGAGGCCTAGGGAGAGAACTGGCAGGTGGGAGAAGAACTCATGCTGGCAGGATGTAGATATAGGTGCAGTAGCAGCATTAGCGGCGGCGGAGGTATCAACTTCAGCAGGAGTAGATGAGGTACTAGATTTGGTGCCAATAGTGGAGCAAGTGGGAGCAGTAGTAGATTCCATAGGCAGGCATTTGAGCACAAGATAAGCAAATTCGTTAGAAACCACATAACAATTTTCCTCTCCTAGATTGATGCGGTCCTTAGCATCACACTGGGCCTCAAGAGTGCGATTGAGCTGACACTACAGGATTGTTATGATGGACTCTTTGCCACCAGAAATGGTGACAAAGAAGGGGATCCACAGAACATCTTTAGTATGTTTTCCCCCATCCTAGTGGGCATGAAGAAACTGAGAAATGTCTTAAGCATGTGTAGTGAGTGCTGCAGGAAAGTTTCCATTACCCGTCCAACACAGAACAATAGCAGATGGAGCAAGACAAGCAGACCAGCATGGGTAGTGCATGTAAGAAGGGATCTCAAGAAGGATGGGGGGAGTGCATAAAATCTAGGAGATATGGGATGGCAGTATCAGCAGCAGCTGAGAGGACTAACATAATGGAAGCAGCTGGGACTGCGAGGGCTAGGGCACCAGCTACCAATGTTGCACTTAAAGTGGTAAGAACAAAAGAGATAGAAATTGTAAGCCGGACTGTGCCAGCAGCTCTGATCAGGGCTTGAGGCTTCCTTGAATTAATAATGCGACTGTGGATTTGGAATCTGTAGGAAAACACCGTGCGAGATTGATCTAAGAACGGGGTCGATTCATTAAGTATTGAGGAAGATACTTGCGGTCAAATGTTGGACAGGCCGAGGGGAAATAGGTAACGGGAATTCATCCCCAAGGACCAAGGCTGAGGGCCAAGGGTGCTTTGGAATGATGCCTCAGTGTGATACATACCAGATTGGGCACTTTGGGCTGCCGTCACCGCTGCTTGTGGTGCTTCCAACGGCCGATCGCCATGGTTCACGGGAACGGCCATATCTCGGCCGTTCCTCTACAAAATGATGTGATTCTTGGTGCGTTGAAATGCTGCAAACATGAACTACATAATGGTGAGGCAATGATTCTCATTCCAGGCTTGTACGGAGCCAAGCATGGTTCGGCAACCTCGGGTCACCTAGGATGTGTCATCATGTACATATAGTCTTGTATGTTGACACTTGAATAACAAGTAAAGTTTACTCCCACTGTACCAAACATCTTCCGGTGCTCCCCCAAGGTAATCCTATGCTTCTGCATAAACCCAAGAATGTGTGCACCGGCCTCCATTCGGTCGCCGTCGCCGCCGGTTGGTGCCTACACTATCCGATTGAGGATAGCACGCTGCACCCAGATTGTAGAAATGGTAGCTATAACAAGACTAATGGCAGCCGATGATGTAGATGTTGCTCATGTAGCTGCTGTGGGTGTTGAACTGTGAGTAGCTGCTGCGGCGGCTGTTGAAGAAGATGATGCAGATGTGGTGGAGGAGGCAATGGCGGCGGTAACAACTGAGATCTGGATGCTGATATCAACTGTCACCGCTGTAACCGGATCTATTGTGACAACGGCCTCGGTGTAGGCCTCGCTAGCACGTATGACAAAAGTAGATACAGGAGTGTACGATGCCCTGGTAGCGGCTGCAAAGGTGGTTGCTATTGCTGCGGTGGTGTCTATAACGGTAGATACGACACAAGTCACGGTGTTTGATAAATAGACTACGTCGCTTTTGAGGACTGAGTAGAAGTCAGTAGTGGCAGTCTGAACTAAAGCAAATTCGCTCCCTCCCAAAGCGTGCTGAGTATGTTGGGGTGATTTTTTTACCGGATCTTGCCAAGGAGGAGAGGCGTCGTTGAACACAGGAGACTCAACGCCAGCTTTGCGACGATGCTACGCCGACATGTCACACTCTGCTCCTCGTAGCAGGAACAAGGAGGGACAATACCAATACCATTGTGATGAGCCTGTGTGATCCCTCTCACAACCAAGATGGCCACAATGAGATGGAGATCACTACACCATCAGCAGCCACAGGTTTGGAGTGGGTAGAGCTGGTGGTACTACCATGGCTCCTGTTATGCTACTTCCATAGCTGCTGCCAGCTATTGCTGCCAAGTGCTGCTATTGCCAAGAGCTGCTGCTGGTGTTATTGCTGCCATAGCCACTGTCATAGCGGCTGTTAGCTGCTGTGGTAGCTGTTGCTCGCCATTGCCATGGGTGAAACTTTCCTAGTTGTAGCCGTAGCTATTGCTAGCTGCTGCCAAGAATGTCGCTTGTTACTACCATATGCTGATGCTGCCTGCTCATATCTCGGCTATAACTAAAGCTACTGCTTGCTGCTGTCGTAGCAGCAACCGTAGCTGCTACTAGTTGCTACCAAGTACTACTATTAGCTAATGCTGAGTGTTTCCACTAACCACTCCTGCCTAGCTGCAGCCATAGCTGTCACTTGCTATTGCCAGCTATTGCTGCCATAGCTGTTGGCAGTTGCAACTACTGTCTGGATGAGATCGGCGAGGTGCGGTCCTGACGTTTGTCTGATCGTCTCTAGTGGTTCACGTCTACCGTTTTGGGCGAATCTGAGACTGAGCGTGAGCTTTCTGGTCGCCTCACGCTATGTGAGCAGGAATTTAGAGAAAGTCAGTTTGCGAAGGGAATAACATCGTTTTGCGTTAGTTTTTGAACATAGACATGATAACAACATTTATAGGGATAGTCATGAGCTTTCCGATGCACCAAACTGCGCGCGATTCAGCCAAGCGTAGCTCAAGTTATGCTTGCCGAAGCGCAGGTCTCACCCACCACAGAAGCCTGACGCCGCCACTCGCCGTGGCGCCTTCATTCACGTGCGAAGCGTCTTTCCCAAGGCGCATGTCCCATTGCACATGGTGTATGGGTCCCCTACACTGTTTCCACGCACCCTACCCACTTTTGGGTCGTGTTTGGTGATGGGGTGTGACGAGGTTCGAAACCTGTCCGCGGACCTGCAGTCAGAATTTTGACTAAGTCCCCGACTAACAAAACGTACTACTGAGTTTCGGACGTCAAGCCAGGATTTTGGCTAAGTCCCTCAGTAACAACCTGTACTACTGGATCCGGTGGATGATCCGCCGGATCAGGTGGATCATCCACCGGACGCCTCGGCAGGCCTATCGGAGCATTTTCTCTACATGTTATTTTTGTTACTCGGTCCGGTCGATTATCGACCGGATTTCGAGTCGCAGCCGGCTCCCAGAGCCGCTGCACATACCCCGACTTTGGAAAGCCATATCTCCCTCGATACTTGCCCGATTCCAGCGAAATAACTTCCACCGGATTCAGCGACTTGTCAAATTTCAGGGGCAATCCTTCATTTTATGATCCAAGCAAATGTCGAGTCGCCAGATCCGCCGGAGCGGAGTTTCCATTTTCTGGCGGCTCGTCAGCGCCTCCCGACGCCGCACTTGGGCATGCGGAGGGGCAATTTTTCAACATTCTCCCCCTTGCACCTTCCATGCCCGCTACTCCTGCTTGCTCTCACTCATCTTCTGCTGCGCCCTCCAGTCCATCATAGCTGGTCATCCCAACTCCAGTCACGCTCATCGCGTGCCGGTCTGCGGGTTGCGCTTTGGTCGAGCAATCCGCAAGCATGCTATGCGTGCTGTAGTGCTTCAGCACCACCTGCCCCTTCTCGACCATGTCCCGTGCGTAGTGATAACGCACGTCAATGTGCTTCGTCCTCTTGTGCTGCGTCGGGTTGTTGGTCAGCGAGATGGAGCCGGTGTTGTCCTCGTGCACCACCGTAGGCTTCAGATGCGGCACGCCCAGCTCCCCCAGCAACCTGCGAAGCCACACCGCCTCCTTGACCGCCTCGGCCAGCGCGATGTACTCAGCTTCCACTGTGGAGGTGGCGACACAGTCCTGCTTCCTGCTGCACCACGAGACCGCTGCACTAGCGAGGAAGAACAGGTAGCCGGATGTGGACTTCCGCTTGTCCATATCTCCAGCGTAGTCTGCATCCGTGTAGCAGACCAGACACAATGGGTCCGCCCGCCCTTTGCCCTCGAACCTCAGGCACGCGTACCGCGTCGCATGCAGGTAGCGGAGGATGCGCTTGACCGCCTGCCAGTGTAGTGGCCCTGGGTCGGCCACGTACCTGCTCACTTGGCCCACCGCGTAGGCCAGGTCCGGTCGAGTCGCCACCATGGCGTACATGAGGCTGCCCACCGTCGATTGGTAAGGCACCCCTGCCATATCCTCCCGCTCTTCTTTTGTTTGCGGTGCCATTGCCGCACTCAGTTCATAGGTCGTGGAGACAGGACTGCACACTGGTTTGCAGTCCTCCATGCCGTACCGCTTCAGCACCTCGGCCACGTATTTGGCCTGCCCCAGCTCAACCATGCGCGCCCTCCGGATCCGCGTAATGCTTACCCCGAGGTAGAACTCCAGCTCCCCCATGTCCGACATCTGGAACCTGCTGCTCAGCTGCTCTTTCAGCTGCTGTAGGCTTGGCAGGTTTGAGGAGCACAAGATCAGATCGTCCATATAGAGTGCGACAATCTGATGGAGCTTCTTGCTGCACCGCACGTACACACTGTGATCCGCCTCACAACGCTTGAAGCCGAGTTGTGCCATGAAGCTGTCCATCTGTTGGTACCAGCATCGGGACGATTGTTTTAGCCCGTACAAGGACTTCCGCAGCTTGCACACCTTGCCCTCCGGCGCCTCCACCCCCTCCGGCACCTCCATGTAGATTTCCTTGTCGATGATGCCATTGAGGAAGGCCGTCTTTATGTCCATTTGGTGGAGCTCCATGTCCTTCGCGACTGCCACCGCAAGGATCACCCGGATGCGACGGGGGCGAACGTCTCATCGTAGTGCTCGCCCTTACGCTGTGCGTACCCCTTCGCCAGGAGCCGCGCCTTGTACTTGTCAACCACACCTTCCTTCGTGAACTTGGTCTTGAAGACCCACTTTGAGCCGATGACCTTGGCGTCTTTCGTCCTGTCAACCAGCTGCCAAGTGTCGTTCTCAGCAATGGACGCCAACTCCGGCTTGATGGCGGCGTCCCACTGCTTTCCCTCGGGCCGCACAAGTGCCTCTTGCACGGTCGTTGGTTCCGTTGATGCAGCCAACATGCACCGCGTCATGCCGATCCATCGACCGGTGCCTGCGTCGAAACGCTTCCCCGCTCTCCGCTGCCTCCCGCTGCGGCGCGGCAGTCTTGGCGGCATCTCGTTGCTCTGCTGCAATCCTTCCGACTCAGCCCGCTCCGGTGAATCATCGACCGGATGACTTCCCGAGGATTCTTCCCGCTCCGGTGAACCATCAACCGGACGAGCGGTGCGTCCGGAGGATTTTTCTCCGACGCCCGACGCGAACTCTGCTGGGAGTGCGCGCTTTGGCACCAGCGGTGCCTCCTTTGATGGATCATTCTGCCGGATCTCCAGCCCAACTGCATCATCATCGGAGTCCTCCGCGTCGGCTACTGCACCTGCTGCACCGCCGCGCTCCAACGCCGCATCATCGACCTCCGCGTCCGCTGGCTCCTCCTCGTAGTCAAGGAGCTGGAACCACTCCCCCTGTTTTGGAGTGTTCCCGACGCTCATGTCGTTGCTGCTGCTGCTGAAGCTCTGTTGCTCGTCAAAATTGACTTCACGGCTGCGGATGATCTCTTGAGTGCGCGGGTCCCAGAGCCGATACGCCTTTTGCGCGCTCTCGTAGCCGAGGAACAAGCACGGCTTTGCCCGCGATTCCAGCTTGCTGTCGCGTCGTTGCGCCGCCTGTACCATCGCGTGCACCTTGCACCCGAACACCTTCAGGTGAGCCACGTTTGGCTTGCGCCCGCTCCAAACCTCCTGCGGCATCTTCCAGCCGCCCCTGCCCTTCAGCACCGCTGTTGGGGTGAGGTTGATGGTGTAGCTCGCTGTACGCACAGCCTCTGCCTAGAAACCTCGCGGCAACCCTGCATCCACAAGCATGGTCCACACCATGTTGAGCAGCTGCTGGTTCGCCCGCTCCGCCACTCCATTGGACTGTGGCGAGTATGGCGTAGTGGGTTCCCACTTGATGCCCTGCTGCTTCATCCACCCACTGCAGCCCACGTACTCTCCGCCATTGTCGCTGCGTAGCGCTCTGACCTTCCGGCCAGTCTGCCTCTCCACCGCTGCGACGTACTCCTTCAGCCGGTCCAGGACCTCGCCTTTCCGCTTCATGAAGTATACGTAGAGCTTCCTGCTGCAGTCGTCAATGAAGGTGACCAAGTATCTGAAGCCGCCATTTGACGACGTTTTGAACGGTTTGCACACGTTGCTGTGCACGACCTCTAGCAGGTCCTTTGCGCGAGGCGCGTTCTCATTGAACGGCTTGCGCCGCGCCTTGCCCAAAATACAAGGCTCGCACTTTTTGTGCGGTGCTGCATCTGCTGCCGCGTCTGCAGCGTGAATGACGAGGCCACGTACCATGTCGCGCTTCGCCATCTCCTTAACGGTTGCGGGCGCCGAATGCCCCAACCGTCGGTGCCAGAGCTCCAGATTAGCGCTTCCTCCCTTGGCCATGTTGACGACGTGCTCCTGCGAATCTGCTGCATCGGATGCCACAGGGACCAACTTGGTCTCCATGATGTAGAGACCGCCCTCGCGCTTTGTCTCCAGCACGACCTCGCCGTCGCCGTCGATGCGCACCACTGCGCCTTTCCTGTGGAAGAGCACCTCATACCCCTTGTCCGTCAAGCAGCTAACACTCAAAATGTCAGCCAGGCCGGGGACGTGCTGCACATCACGAATTGTGCACAACTCCTTCTTACCGCCCACCACGACTTCCACCTCCACGTCGCCTTGGCCGGCCGCCGGCTAGACTTTGTCGTTCGCGACCACCATTGACTTGGAGGACTTCTCGTAGGTGACAAACCCCACCTTCTCGACTTGGGTGTGCTCCTCGGCCCCGGAATCCAGGCACCGCCTGTTGGCCTTCTTGAGGAAGTGGTTCTTGTTGCCGTTGAGGAGCGACCTGCCCTTGCTGTTTTTGCCGCCGGTCTTCGCCTCCTCCGGGAACTCACGAGCCCAATGGCCCTCCTTGCCGTAGTTGCGGCATGCACCTTTCTTGGCGCCCTTCTTGCCGCCGCCCTTTCCGCCACTTCCTCGGCTCCCGCTTCCGCCACCACGTGTTTTGGTGACGAGGGCCAATGAGGAAGACGAGGACTCCCCGCAGCTCCGACGCTGCGCCTCGTTGTAGATGTACTCTGCGACTGCGCCATAGGTGAGCTTGTCCTCCGACCATCCTCGAAGGACGGTGATGAGTGGACCCCAACTGTCAGGTAGGGCCATGAGGAGGGCCATCGCCTACAGCTGCGTGTCGATCTTCCACCCCACGTCATTGCATTGCGAGGCGAGCGACTCGATCTGCTGCATGGCGGAGATGACATCATCTCCCTCCTCGATTCTCACCGTGAGGAGTCGCTTCATCGCGAAGATTTTGTTCGCGAATGACTTGGATTGGTGGATGGCACAAAGCTTTTGCCAAGCTTCGCCTGCCAGCTTGTAGCCTTGGAAGTAGCCCCACTACGACTCGGCTATCCCGGACACCAGGAGCATGAGCGCCTTTGTGTTCTTCTTTTCGAAGGCCTGCTTCTCCGCGTCCGTAGCAGTCGCCTCTGTGAGCTCCTCCTTTCCCAACATGACGTCCAGCAGCCCCTTATGCGAGAGGTGCAGCTCGAACTTCCACCTCCATAGCCCAAAGCCCGGGCCGCCCGCATACTTCTGAATGGGCTGCCTCTCCTTCTGCGCCATGTGCGCAGCTGCTACTCCGACGAGTTCTTAGAACTTCACGGCGACGTCCAAAATGATGGTCCCGTGCGCTGCGGAAGACGTGAACGTTGAAGGCGTCCAGACCCGTGGGCCCATAACCCTTTGTCTGGATGAGATCCGCAAGGTGCGGTCCTGACGTTTGTTTGATCGTCTCTAGTGGTTCACGTCTACCGTTTTGGGCGAATCTGAGACTGAGCGTAAGCTTTTTGGTCGCCTCACGCTATGTGAGCAGGAATTTAGAGAAAGTCAGTTTGCGAAGGGAATAACGTCGTTTTTCGTTAGTTTGTGAACATAGGCATGATGACATCATTTATAGGGCTAGTCATGAGCTTTCCGACGCACCAAACCGCGCGCAATTTGGCCAAGCGTAGCTGAAGTTATGCTTGCCGAAGCGCAGGTCTCACCCACCACAGAAGCCTGACGCCGCCACTCGCCGTGGCGCCTTCATTCACGTGCGAAGCGCCTTTCCCAAGGCGCATGTCCCATTGCACATGGTGTATGGGTCCCCTACACTGTTTCCACGCACCCTACCCACTTTTGGGTCGTGTTTGGTGATGGGGTGTGACGAGGTTCGAAACCTGTCCGCGGACCTGCAGTCAGAATTTTGACCAAGTCCCCGACTAACAAAACGTACTACTGAGTTTCGGACGTCGAGCCAGGATTTTGGCTAAGTCCCTCAGTAACAACCTGCACTACTGGATCCGGTGGATGATCCGCCGGATCAGGTGGATCATCCACCGGACGCCTCGGCAGGCCTATCGGAGCATTTTCTCTACATGGTATTTTTGTTACTCGGTCCGGTCGATTATCGACCGGATTTCGAGTCGCAGCCGGCTCCCAGAGCCGCTGCACATACCCCAACTTTGGAAAGCCATATCTCCCTCGATACTTGCCCGATTCTGGCAAAATAACTTCCACCGGATTCAGCAACTTGTCAAATTTCAGGGGCAATCCTTCATTTTAGGATCCGAGTAATTGTCGTGTCGCCAGATCCGCCGGAGCGGAGTTTCCATTTTCTGGCGGCTCGTCAGCGCCTCCCGGCGCCGCACTTCGGCATGCGGAGGGGCAATTTTTCAACAACTACATCCACCATAGTTGTTGCTAGCTACTGCTGCCGTACATGCTATTGGTGTATCTATTGCCACAGCTATTGGTGGCGAATACCATAGCTACTAGTATCACAACTACTGTCATGTCAGCTGATATCGTAACCGCTGCTAGTGTAGCTTTTATCGCCGATGCCGCCATTGCCAACAAAGTGGTAGTTGCCGATATTGCTTTACAATGGCTATCGGTAGTGCCGTTTCCGCTTTGAGAGTGACTATTGGTACAATAACAGCTGTTGTTGTTGTTGCTGCAAAAACTGATACTATTGATAATGCACCTGTTATGTCACCGGGGCACAAGCGGTAGCGTTGGCCATTCGAGAGGAGAGATCGAGACAATCTGTTAAGAGAGGTTACAAAGGCCATTGGTCAAGGCAGCGTTCCTCCAAGAGGGGATGAGCCATGCGACGACCACCTCCTAATTCAAACGTGTATACACCGACGGATCTGGACTGTCAATGTGTGGGGGGTGGCAAACATGGGTTTAGCCATGAGGAGGCCTGCCCTAGATGGATATGGCTGCAACGTGATGCAATTTGGACTGCAGTGGCGAGAGCGTGGTAGACGGCTATGGCAATGGCGTCAGCGGTCCTTGGATCGCAAAGTGATTGATAATAGCATTGCCTCCTCTAAGCCTTTTCTGCTTCCCCCACCCACTTTGATACCAGTAGATGACAGGGAGTCACAGAGTAGTGAAGGAAAGGACTAAAAAACACACATGCAACAACAATGGATGAGGAAGAAATGTATCTGCATAGCTTAGCTAAAGAGTGGAAAAGGAATCACACACAATACATGTGTTACGTAATGAACAAAGCCCACAAGAGAGCGAGCAGCGAGCTCGCTCTTGCCTGATGCTCACAAGGCCCACAAGGCTTGGGGCTCAAACCAAGCCTCACCACCAAGATAACCGCGGAGAGTCATCACCGGAGAGTCATCACACTAGTCATAACCAATGAGACCCGTTTCGTGGTATGAACCCGACTGACACCAATGCTAGCATCAAGTTCATAAGATGAATGTAATTAGTCATGTACTGAGTAATGCTATCGATGATATTCCTAGGTACTGGGATCTCTTGCGCAACGATGTGAAGGTCACTCTGATTGACCTCCTCCCCCGGTGGAGCCGTTGACAGCAAGGACTCATCATGCTGAGTCACCTGGATTAGTTTCAGTGGAATGTGAAACATTATTGGATCAAATGTTGCTGAGGGCCAGATTCCACGGGTGAGGATAAGCTCGCTTACACCCGACCCAGGGGTTCTCAACCCATGCTCCTCTCTCGCGCTCGCTTGACTCTCTTGTCATCCATAGCTTGAAACTCATTTCCTTGCTTCCCTCAGTGCATCCTACATGAAGCACTCTACTCTTGAGAATCACTTTGTGCATGATTTGGAGTAATGACAGGTAATCTCCGTCATCTAGGTAGGCACAGACATGCAAGGCGTTGACATCCTGGCCAATGCGCTAGGGCGCATGAAGTTCATGATGGCACATTGTTTTGTTGGACTTCAACCTTGCCTCATGGTGGATGAGAGAGACGTGCATGTGTTTGAACTGTTGAGCATATTCAAAGCACTTGTGTCGGTCTTGCACGCAAATGGACATGCATATCATTGGGACATGGGATTTTTTTTGTGATGTGAGCCATTTGTAGGTAGCAAAGGCTTGCTAGTATACAACACCTAGCAAGCTAGAAAGTACGTAGTACACACACAACGCCATGGATAATGAGGCAAGATCAAATGCTTAGAGGCTCGAGAGACAAGCAAGGAGTTACAGAAAAAGATTCAAAGGAGAGCGAGGTGTTAGCAACCGTTTGTCAGGGCTACTTGTGTGAGAAGTTGGACGTGGGGCCCGGAAACCATCCCGGGATTGAACCAGACCGGTGGAAACTGTGCCGCCTGCGGTTTTTTACACTTACAAAACATTTGAAAATGTGGTCCTATAGGATCAGCAACCAAGTACAACATTTGAACAATTAGCCACATCTGTTAAAAAGTGCCCCTGCCATGGATGCCGTTTGCCGTTTTCCTGGTTCAACCACTATAGAGTGGATGGATGTCAGATCTGATTGTAGATTTGGACTCCTTGGATTTTGCCATGCGGTTTCGAGCTTTCATTTGCTCAATTTGGTTGAGAATTCAAAAAGTTAGCCCCATCCGAAGTTCGTGTGCTCGGCGGGTGGAATCTGGGTCTCCGTCATGGGTGACGGGATACTCCATCGCTGGTGGTCCGTGTTCAGCTCCGACTGGCTCCACCATAGACCCCAAGGCCCTAAAGGAAGCAACCAGGGGGATCCCCTGGACCAGGGCGAGCCACCCTTTGACTTGTCAATCAAGAAAAGCGCTCCAAGAGCCGTCGTCGGCTCATGTCGGAGACGGCTCGAGACGGCGGCAGCCAAAGGCGGCTCCACCAAGGGTTGCTTTGATGGGCGTAGTAGGGGCTATACTGCTCCGTTTTGGGCGTGCTTGGATGCATTGGAAAGATCAGATCACAGGATATAAGAATAGAATGTAATCTCACCAAAACCAATAACGGTCTACAGCCTTTCTCATTATCCGCAATCTGCATTATGCCACAATTATGCTCCCTTGGTGTTGTAGCGACCCAAAGCACACACCCCCCCTTGGAAGTCTCTTTGCACTAAGCAGCCGTAGACACATAGGTGGATCAAAGCATGCCATTACAGAATTCCTGACAAAGGGTTATGGGCCCACAGCTTTGACCTGCCTACTAAGACATTCACGGCTTCCGCAACGCACGGGAGTGTCGCTCCGGGCAACGTCGCCGTTGCACTTTGAGACTGTCCATCGCAGAAGTTCAACATGGCGTAGAAACCGGAGTCCTCACACATCCAAAACTGCATGGGTGGCCCTGGATTTAGGCTCTGGTGGTGGCACTTTGAGATCCACCTCGCGCACAAGGGACTGCTGGAACTTATGAACAGTACGGAGGTTCAAGGTGTGAGCGCAACGGACGAGGAGAAGACGGCCTTTGCTAAGAATAACACGGAAGCGCTGATGCTCCTGCTATCAACGCTGCATGAATCTCAATGGGGCTATATCCATGGCTGCATTTTGGTGGCAGATGCGTGGAAGAATCTCTGCTCCATCCACCAATCAACATCCCTCGCAAACAAGATCTTCGCAATGAAGCGACTCTTGACGGTGAGGATCGAGGAGGGTGAGGACGTCATTTCCACCATGCAACAGATCGAGTCTCTTGTCTCGCAATACAATGATGTGGGATGGAAGATTGACACAAAGTTGCAGGCAATGATGCTCCTCATGGCTCTACCCGACTTTCGGAGCCCTCTCATCACTGTGCTGGGAGGTTAGGAAGAGGATAAACTCACCTACGGAGCAGTCGCCAAGTACATCTGCAACGAGGTGCACCGTGGGAGCGGTGGTGATACCTCGTCATTCTCAACTGCCCTAGTCACCAGAACGTAGGGTAGCAGCAGCAGTGGCAAGCGAGGTGGAGGTAAGGGCGGTGGCTAGAAGGGCGCCAAGAAGGGTGTGTGCTATAACTGTGGCAAGGAGGGCTAGTGGGCCAAGGAGTGTCCAGAGGAGGCACTGGCTGACGGTAAAGGCGCCAAAGGCAAGAAGGCGCTCCTCAACGGCACAAAGAACCACGACCTGAAGGGTGCCAACCGGCGGTGCATTGACTCAGGTGTGGAGGAGCATACCCAAGTTGAGAAGGTAGAGTTTACTAACTACACTAAGTCTGCCAAGTCCATGGTGGTCGCCAACGACAAGGCCGAACCCGCGGCCGGCCAAGGTGATGTGGACGTGGAGGTGGTGGTTGGTGGGAAAAAGGTGCATTGTGTTATTCAAAGTGTGTAACATTTCCCTGGCCTGGCTGACATTTGTAGTGTGAGCCGCTTGACAGACAAGGGTATGAAGTACTCTTTCGCAGGAAAGGTGCAGTCTTGTTGATGGACGATGGCGGCGAGGTCGTGCTCCAAGCGAAGCGCGAGGGAGGCCTCTACATCGTTGGGACCAAGGTCATCCCCTCGGCAGCAGACGTAGCAGACCCACCAGCACGCATCGTCAACCTGGGAAAAGGCGGGGGAGCAGACCTGCAGCTGTGGCATCGGCGGCTGGGACACTCGTCGCTCGCATTTGTGCAAGAGATGGCGAAGCGTGACATGGTTCGCGGCCTCAACATCACTAGTGCAGCAGATACAACAGCAGATTCCACAGAGCACAAGTTCGAGCCTTGCATCGTGGGCAAGGTGAAACGCAAGCCATTCGAAGACAGACAACGGTGGGCCGAGAACCTGCTTGAAGTCGTGCACAGTGATGTGTGCGGACCGATGAAGACGCTATCCATTGGGGGCACCCGGTACTTCGTCACCTTCATCGACGATTGCAGCAGAAAACTTTATGTTTACTTCATGAAGCGGAAGAGCGATGTGCTGGACCGGCTCAAGAAGTATGTCTCTGCAGTGGAGAGGTAGACTGGCCGCAAGGTCAGAGCGCCACGCAGCGACAATGGCGGGGAGTACGTGGGCTGCGGAGGGTGACTGAAGGAACAGGGGATTGAGTGGCAGCCGGCCACTCCGTACCCGCCACAATCTAGTGGTGTGGCGGAGTGCGCTTACCAGACGCTACTCACCATGGTGCAGACAATGCTCGTGGACGCAAAGTTGCCACGGAGCCTGCGGGCCGAGGCTGTGAGTACGGCATGCTACATCACCAACCTCACCCCAAACGGCAATGCTGAAGGGGAAGGGCGGCTGGAAGACGCCGCAGGAGGGGTGGAGCGGGCGCAAACTAAGCGTGGCACACCTGAAGGTGTTTGGGTGCAAGGCGCACATGTTGGTATAGGCTGCGCAAAGAAAATACTCCAAACCGGACCCACGTACAAAGGCGTATGCGTTCGTTGGGTACGAGAGTGTGCTCAAGGCATACCGCCTCTTTAACCCACAAGTACAGGACGTCATCACCAGCGGCGACATCACGTTTGATGAGTAACAGAGTTACTGCAGTAGTAGCAGAAACATTGGCACAACGCACTCTCCAAAGCAAGGGGAGTGGTTCCAACTCCTTGAGCGTGAGGAGGAGCCGGCGGCTGCAGAGGTCGATCACGGGTCTTCGGTGAACAAGGATGCTGGCGCGCAGCAGGGCAATGCAGCTGGTGCAGGTGCCGCTGGAGCACAGGATGCAGCAGCCGATGCAGAGGAGCCCGCGGCGGAGAACAGCGTTGTAGCAGAGCAACAGCAGGACCAGCAGCCGGCGTCGCCAAGGTCACCGCATCGCAGCCTTAGGCAGCGGAATGCGGCAAAGCGGTACGACGCAAGCACATGCCGCTGGGTTCACATGGCGTGGTGCATGATGGAAGCCGCAACGGAGCTGGAAACCGTGCAAGAGGCGCTTGCATGGCCTGACGGACAGTAGTGAGGCGAAGAAATAAAATATGAACTTGCGTCCCTTGCTGAGAACGGCACTTGGGAGCTAGTGGATTGGCCTGAGGGGGGGAAGGTGATTAGCTCTAAGTGGGTGTTCAAGGTGAAGCTCACCAAGGACAACAAGGTGGAAAAGTATAAGGCACGGCTAGTAGCGAAGGGGTACACGCAGCGGAAAGACAAACACTATGATGACACGTTCGCGCCCGTTGCCAAGTTCACAAGCATCCGGACAATCCTTGCGGTGGCAGCCGCAAAGGACATGGAGATCTACCAAATGGATGTCAAGATGACATTCCTAAATGGTATCATCGACAAGGAGATCTACCTTGAGGTGCCGGAGGGGGTGGATGCGCCGGAGGGCAAGGTGTGCAAGCTTTAAAAGGCCTTGTACATGCTAAAACAGGTGCCCAAGTGCTGGTACCAGCAGATTGTGCTACATGACTGAGCTCGGCTTCAAGCACTGTGAGTCAGACCACAGCGTGTACGTGCGGCGTAGCAAGGGACTCCATTAAATTGTCGCATTCTACGTGGACGATCTGATCCTGTGTTCATCAGATCTAGTGGCTTTCCAACAGCTCAAGGAGCAACTAGGCAGCAGAGTTAAGATGACGGACATGGGAGAGCTGGAGTACAACCTTGGGGTGAACATCTCGCGGAATTGGAGGGACAGGCCAAGTACGTGGCCGAGGTCTTGAAGCGGTACCAGATGGAGGACTACAAACCGGTGGGCAGTCCGGTCTCCACAAGATGTGAGCTGAGTGCGGTGATGGTACCGCAAACAAAAGAGGAGAGGGAGGACATGGCGGAGGTGCCCTACCAATCTATGGTGGGCACCCTGATGTATGCCATAGTGGCGACTCGGCCGGACCTGGCCTACGCGGTGGGTCAGGTAAGCAGGTACGTGGCCAACCCTGGGCCACTTCAGTGGATGGCCATGAAGCGCATCCTCCCGTGCTTTTAGGCAATGCGGCACGCGCGCCTGAAGTACGATGGAAAGGGGAGGTCAGACCCCTTGCTGCTGGTCTTCTACACTGATGCGGACTACGCCGGTGATGTGGACAAGAGGAGGTCCACTTCTGGCTATGTGTTCTTCCTCGCAGGTGCAGCAGTCTCGTGGTGTAGCAGGAAGCAGGGCTGAATTGCCACCTCCATAGTGGAGGCGGAGTACATCGCTCTGGCCGAGGCGGTCAACGAAGCGGTGTGGCACAGAGCTGGGCGTGCCACAACAGGAGCCTACGGTGGTCCAGGAGGACAACACTGGCTCTATCTCGTTGACCAACAACCTGACGCAGGACAAGAGGATGAATCACATTGACGTGTGCTACCACTACGCACGCGATATGGTGGAGAAGGGAGAGGTTGTGCTCCAACATTGCAACACAAAGCACATGCTCGTAGATTGCTTGACCAAGGCGCAGCCCCAGGATCAGGAAGTCATCAGCCTTGCAGGGCTTGGGTGGACAAGCTGTGAAGGGATTGAAGGCATAGGAGCGGACGAGTGAGAGTGAGTATGAGGCATCCGGCATGGCTAAGCGGCTGTCGTTGCTGTCTCAGACGGCGGTTGCGGCCGCTGACTGCTGCTGCCGCACGTTGCTCCACGGTGCTGTTGCTGTTGCCGCTACTCCGCACGGTCATGGGCAGGGGTGCTGAGGCTTGGCCAATGCAGCTGAGCAAATGCAACCTCTGCTAGCCGCTGCTTGCTGCTTGCTGCTTGTTGCCTTACGCCGCTTCACGCTGCTGCCGCTACCGCTGCTGCTGGTGCCGTTGCTGACCGGCGCAACTGCAGATCTACCCTCCTAGGATCTTTCCGCATCTCTCGCGGGACGCGACGAGCTTTGGCTCGTCCTCTCTGATACCAAAACAGAAACCCCTCCTCCCTTACATTGCTGTGTGGAGCACCACACTGTGGTCAGAACACAACTGACCTTGTCCAAAACGGATGAGTGTGCAAGGAGAACATGTCAGAAACGTGGAGAGGAGAGTGAGTGACATACAGGGTGGAACTCGCTAGTCGAGTCCACCCGTTGGCTCGCAAGAGAGAGCTCGCTGGTGCTCGCTAAAAAAAATCTCATGGGCGAATCTGTCCCATGTCACAATCTGCCCACAACCTGAGTTTCGGCCTATCCTGTGCCTTTCTAAACTAACACAATCTCACAAGCAAGACTAAACCAGGTCATCAAGGTATTGTAGTTCACAGACAAGCAGGTACAACAGTGGATTCTCTTGAGGCCAGATGTGAGCTATCCAAGAGGGGAGTAGTGACGACGTGAGTGTATCCAGAGGCTGCTCGCCAGCTGCCAGACTCTTGTCTGCTCCCCCAGTCTCCCGTACTTTCTGCCTCCTCAGGGATCTGCAAGGCAACGGACGTGAGCGGAGAGGTCACAGTAAGGACACAACAACACGTTTAGCCTGATGTATCCGTGCAAGCGTCAACATAAGCCTGAGATATCCGTAAGTTGAATGTTAACCACGCCATGTCCAAAGAGTTAGAAACAACTACTCCATACCCATTGGATGGCCATGCCCGATCGGCGATGCAACTCGCCAATCGAGCAAAGCGAGGGGAATGAGGTGTCACCCCCCTCATCGTGAGAATCTTTGTCAAGTGATTAGCCTTCTTTTTTTCATTTTTTGGACTCCCAAACCCCCATTTGCAGATTTAGGGTTTTCTATGTGTTTGTGGGCGAAGCCAACGTAAACATAGAAAGAATCCACGAATGGGGGTATAGCGGGAGGGCCGGTTCGGCCCTCCCTCCTCGCTGAAGCGAGGGGTGGTTGCGCACCACACCTCGCGTCATCAAGGGCTGGCCAACAGCCAGCACTTCGCTGGCCGCCAGCCAGCTGGCTGCCGGCCGGCTGGACGGCCAGCGGCCGGCCAAATGACCGGCCGGCCACCAGCCGGCCAGCCGCCAGCCGCCGATCGCGACCTCAGCCCGGTCGGCAGCTGAGGGGCCACGAGGGCCTCGAGGGTGAGGCCTCGTGGCCTCGTGCCCTCGTCCCCCGCCTTGCCCTTCTTGCAAGCGAGGAAGTGAGGACGAGGGATAGGGGGAGCGAGGGTGACGGCGAGGAGCAGGGGGGGGGGGGGGCACGAGAGGAGTCGGCACAAAATCGCCGATCGTGCTTCGTACGCGGCGATTACACACCGACGCATCAAAAACGAAACTCGAGTTCGTTTAGCATGAACTACAAGTTTTGAAACCGGAAAACTCGTGTGAACGCACGAGTCCAAGGTAAAAACCCCCGGTTTGGGTCCCAGAACCAGGGGTGAGGCTAAAAACGAAAATGGGCCTCCAGAGACTCGAAACACTCGAGTCTCCCTGTTGTGAGTCGTTGATGAAGATTGCCCCTCAGTCCTGTGAAGGTGGTAAACCCCTGACGCAGACTGAGAACGCCATTCTGTGAACTCCGACGACAACTTCAGAGCAGGAGCTGGAGACTCAATCCGTGACAGTGGTTCTCAAAGCCAGACGACCCCTGCGACTAAGGGTTTGACGGAAACGGCGGCTATGTCATATGTAAAACACCGCCGGCAGCTGTAAGCAGCAGCAAAAACGCTAGAAGGGACTACGGTAGCTACACTTCACGGATTGAGGCGCCGTAAAGTTTGTTGCAAAGCTAGAAAAGAGCTCTACTTGATGGAGCCACTTTTGTCCAGTCTATGTTTACTTCCAGGTGGCTAGGAAGGTTTTTGTGGGACGGAGTGGGAAGTTCTCGCCTCCAAAAACCACCAAGTCTTCCCCATTTTCAAGGCTCTTTTTAGAATTCCTTCGTCCAAAAAATGGGACAACGCTCCTTCTCAAGCTTAAGGACTCTCACAGCCTGAGAGCACCTTAAAACAAAGGAGGATGGCACCTTGAAGATTTTCTATAGCTAGCCAACACCGTCGGCTCAAGGGAGACGCTGCTGAAGAACACGAGAGGCGTCAAGGAGCGTGAAGAAGAGACCAAGGAAGAGAAGAAGACAAGAAGTTGGAAGTAAGAGTGAAGGACTTGCTAGGAATTGTTAGATTTCCTCTTTTTACTCTTTGCTCTTGTCTTGTGAGCGGCACTCACATTCCTTGTCATTCTATTGTCTTGTAGTCTTTTGTTTTCCTAGATTCTAGTCACTACCATTTGCCGTAAGTCACGGCTTAGGGAGACTAGTTTCAAAATCCACGCCTTTGTGCCAATGTGGCGGCCTAGGAAAATAGGAGTTAAATTTGTAATTGCCTCACCGATCGTGAGAGCAAGATTTTAGAAGGCGATTCCTCCTCAAAGCTGCGGGGTGATCCTCACAACGATCTTCACATGCTAGTTGTACGAGTGACGAGATGGCAAGTACCAGACCGTCCAAGACCAACAAGGGCAAGGTGGCGATGGCGTCACCACACGCCCTCGGTGGACTCAAAAAATTGGGAGCTGCGGCCGCGAGCACGGTTGTCAAACCAAAGGCAACCGTGACACCAAAGGCAATTGTCGCAAACCTCGGCAATACCGAGAAGCGTGCGGAAGCCGAAAAAGTGCTCGACGAGCACGTCGACACGTTCGTGGGCAAACCCCACGCGACGGATGATGCGCTCGACGAGGACCACCCGGGCGTGGACCCCGATGAAGAGCACGACGCTGACGATGGCGAAGGCGACGAGGGTCGCAATCATTGCCATCATCGTGCGACGAATGCAAGCCGTTTGCTCAAGAACGGCAAGGCACTCGCCACATCGCCTCAAGCTGCTGACAGCAACGAGGTTGTCGAGAGCAGCAAAGGCGGCGAAAGCAACCACCCGGGAAGCTCTCGCGATGACGAGTCGAATAACGTCGCCGTGAAGGCAATCCGCGATGATCGCCGAAGGCTCGCTCAGCTGGCTGCCAAGGCGGCAGCCCGACTCAAGATCACCACCGATGGTGGAGGAGCGGCACCACCCGGAGGAGCGGGGGCAGGCCTCCCTTCCTATGACGTGGCCGGGATGGGGCAGACAAATGCCCACTTGAGCATCGTCGCTGACGACAGCCTCCTCCGGAAGGTGGGACTCCTTGGAGGTGTGTACGCAAACTGTACCCTCCTATAGTGGGTAAAGATGCACGGACAACGTCAGGTCCTAGAGGCTATCGTCGATGCTCTAACGACATCAGAGCTGAGGTTTCCATTTGCCAACCTGCTGGCCCATGTTGGATAGAGCATCACAGACCTCGACCGTGATCGCCAGCTGCACCGTCTGGCCGCCCATGAGGCAAGCTGCCGATATAACGACCTCAAAAAGGCATTGTAGAGCGTGACCCAGGTGCAGATGCAACAGCAAGTGCAGCGCGCTGCTGCTACTGATGCCACTACCGGTGGCAACAACGACTTGCCTACCTCAACGAATTTGGGGCCGGTCATGAACATGTCCTTCCTCCACAGTGTGGAGATCTTCTAGAAGGGCGTGAAACTGAGTGACTGGCTGAATCGCATGGAGCACATTCTACTTGTCCACAAGGCTCCACTCATCCAGTGGGGCAACCTTGCCACGACACGGCTTGAAGACAAGCTCTTCAAGTATGTGGTCAAGGAGTCAACTGCGCAGCAGCCGCACCTCGAGTGGCAGCCCATGCCGTGGGAGGCCTTCTGCACGATTATGCGTAAGAAGTGTACCTAGCGTGAGGAGGTGTAGCGCACCTTCCACAAAATCAAGGACTTCAGGCAGCTGGGTAGCTCGCTCGAAGCCTACTTGAGTGAGCTCATCGCACTCATGGAGGAAGCCGAAAGATTCACCGAGGGTGATGGAACTCAGAATTTTAAGTACCCGGAGTTGCATGCTCTTGGGGTACTTGCGTGACGGTCTTGCTTGCGAGAAGCTGAAGGACAAGACCAACACAACGGCAACCAGCCAGGCTTGGAAAAGCTGGAGGGCATTGCGGGACTACATGAGTGAGGTGTATTCGGCGAACCCGAAGCACTACTCGGACGCATGGCCGAATGCGCATGTACAACAAAGCCGTGACATGCGCATGGTCGTTGTGGGGGCTAGAGGAGTAGCCGGGCAGTGGGGCTGGGCTAAGGGCAAGCAGCCTGCAAACCCGCAAGTCAAGAAGACTGGCGGGTACAAGATCCCAAACCACAAGCGCAGCCTCGACAATGACGAGCTGCAGGCAGCTCGTGAGCGTCGCAACACAGCATTTTGTGACGGAATCTACCACAAATGTATGCAGCATGGTTACTTTAGGGCTCAGTGCCCTGAGGTTGCTAGTGGTGGACAAGAGCCTGCGGCGTTAGCCGCAGCAAAAGTTCCTCGTGGGGAGGGTCCAGCACGAGGCCGCGGACAGGGCCATGGAAAAGGTCGCGGTCGTGGCAATGGGTCCGGCCGTGGTAACGGACAAGGCTGTGGGACGGGTCTTCCCCACCCCTGAGTGACGTTAGTGGGGATCACTCAGGGATAAAACTGGATCACGAGTGTGGGTTCATGTTTTCAGACAAGGATGTTAAACCATTTGAGTTTTTGACGAGTTCAGATTTCTCTGTTGTTTTCTCCCCTCTCATTGAACCTCATTCTACACTTGCTGATCGACATTGCCCACTAAATCTCGCATCACCGGACAAGATGCATGACGGTACCTGCTTAGTGGTGGTGACACTGACCACTGTACAAGAATTGTGCAACACATTGATTGAAGTAAAAACACTGAAAGCGATGAATTCAATCACGTTTGCGGTACCTTTAGTCGACAATTTTGACCTTGTGAAATTTGAAGACAGGAAGATGCTAGCCGAATTCACACGTACCTACAAGATGTGCACTTGAGTAAGTGAATCATGGGAGCTGCAACGTCCGCCGTCTAGATTCCATGTTTATCACAAACTCAGCTTGCCATCGTCAAGCCTGTTCACTCGGAAGAGTAGAGGCAACATGATGATGTAGTTCAAAGGATACCTGGCTGGTGCTCCCGTGAACGTACTTGCTGACACTAGAGGAGATGACTCATTTGTTAGCCTTGGCTTTACCGGACAGGTTGGCCTGATGTACGACCCATCAAATGGCGCAGTTGTCGTCGGTGAAAACAATACGATACTCGTGATCGGTACTTGTAAAGCAAGAATTTGTATTCAAGGGTACACATAGAGTGTCACATTAAAGGTACTCAACCTTCCTAACCCGTTTGACGTGGTGTTAGGCGATCCCTGGCTCCGTGAAAACAAGGTTCTAATGTGCTTTGATTCAAAGCGTTTGATCCGCCAAAAAAGATAGCATCGATTTACGTTGATTCCGAGTACGGAACTGTCACCGACCCAACTCAAAGTCCATGCCAACTTGTCTGTGATGCAGGTCAAGGGACGCATTAGACAAGGTTGTCGTTACTTCTAGGCTCAGTTGCAGAAAGTGGAGGGCAACGTGAAGGAAGACACATCACAAGAGATCAAATCTTTATTGGTAGAGTTCTCGGATGTATTCCAAGACCCACCGGCTGGGCTTCCATCAGAAAGATACATGGGCCATATGATTCCACTACAAATGGAGGCGACTCCTCCGTTAAGACCCACGTATCGCCTTAGTCCAGTAGAAAGGCAAGAAACCAAACACCAATTTAAATAGTACATTTCGAAAGGATGGATCAAGCCAAGTAGCTCGCTGTATAGTGCACCGATCTGTTTGTGAACAAAAAAGGCGGTGGATTACGCATGTGCGTGGGTTACCGGGCATTGAACAGGTTGACGGTGAAATATTGATTCCCCTTACAGCGGATTGAGGACCTTTTTGACCAACTCCAAGGGGAAAACTATTTTTGTCCTTGGATTTGTACCAAGGGTACCATCAAGTCCGCATCACGAAAGATGATGTTCCCAAAACTGCGTTTCATACGGACATGGGAGACTATCAATGCCAAGTGTTATGCTTCGGGCAATGAAATGTCATGGCAACCTTCCAAGGAGTAATGAACCGAACGTTCACCAACCAGGTCGGTCAGTTTGTCTTGGTTTTCCTGGACAAAATCTTGGTTTTCTCTGAATCAATGGAAGAGTCCATAGAACATCTGCGCAGAGTCCTCGCAATCCTTCAGGAACAGAAGTTCTATGCAAAAGTGAGCAAGTCCAAGTTTGCACAAGATGAGCTTGAATACCTTGGACACATCGTCGGCAAGGACGACATCCGAGTCGACCCACGAAAGGTCCAAGCCGTTGTAGGCTGGCCGTGCCCGGAAAGTGTTGGGCAGATTTGGTCTTTCCTTGATCTTGCAAACTACTTTCGACGGTTTATGCAAGGGTAAACGCCCCTTGTAGCACCACTAACCAGGCTCATGCAAAAAGACATGAACTCGGAATGGACATCTGATTGCGAGAACGCTTTTCTCAAAGTCAAAAAGCTTCTATCTACAGCGCCCATCCTAGCTCTTCCGGATCCATTGCAACCATGGGAGATTTGATGTGATGCGTCAGTAGCAAGACTTGGAGCCGTCCTCATGCAGAACAGTTACCCAGTTGCAGATGAGAGCCGGTAGCTCATCCCCGTGGAAACGCTGTACACAACTGGGAATCAAGAGGTCCTTGCAGTAATACACGCTTTCAAGGTGTGGCGTTGCTACCTCGAGGATGCTGAATGGGGTGTGACGGTCGTGACAGACCATAACCCATTGGTGTTTTTCCAAACGCAACCAAACCTATCAAGACGCCAGGCGTGTTGGAGCAAATACCTAAGTCGATTCTTGTTCACATGAGAATATCAGCCAAGACTCATCAATGAGGCCAATCCACTAAGCCGACAGCCGGTGGAGCTAAAGCAACCACTGAGGTCGGTGGGTGTTTTATGGCAATTGCAACAGCAACAGTACAAACACCACATCCCTTGACTCCTCTGCGGTAACCACCACGAGAGATTATCCATTACAATAGTTTTGTAAACAGGATTCGGATGGCATACTGGGTGGATTCTTGGTTTCAGGACTCTCAAAATCTGGACAAGTACGGATTGGTAGAGGTCACGGGAATATACTGGCACAGAGAACAAGGTGTTGTACCAAACTTGAGAGACCTTCGAGCAAAGATAATCTCCCAGTTCCACGACCTACTGGTTGCAGGTCATGTGGGACCTCAAAAGACTAGACAGGCACTCTTGGACCACTATTGGTGGCCAGGATGGAGTGTCGATGTCCGTAATGATTGCATAACGTGCGACCCATGTCTTCAGAGTAAGGCTAGTAACAAGACACATGCTGGACTCCTCCAACAGCTTCCCATTCCTGGGACTCCATGTGAGTGCGTCAGCATGGACTTCATTACTAGTCTTCCCGACACGACCCGTGGCCACGATGCAATACTAGTGGTTATGGATCTTCTGAGGAAGATGACATACTTCATTCCAACAACCACTGATGTGAACGTAGAGGAGACCACTTGTCTCTTCTTTGAGGGTTTCGTAAAGTACCACGGCTTGCCGTTGCGCATTATCTCCGATCGAGACCGGAAATTTCCTAGTAAGTTCTGGCAAAAGATGCACGAGTACTTTGGCAGCGAGTCGCAGATATCGACAGCGTTTCATCCTCAAACTGACGGGCAACAAAAGCGTATGAACCGCACTTTAGAACAAATACTCCACATGTACGTGGACCTTGTCATGAATGATCAGGACAAATTCCTAGCACTGGTAGAGTTTGCAGTGAATTGCTTGGTGAACGAGTCTACACAATTCACACCATTTGTGGTCGGCATGCAGTGGTGCCCTCTTCATTGGTGAAGAGTGGGAGCAGAGGAGGACAGGTTCCTTCTGCTCAAGCCTTTGCTTAGCGTACTAACTCCTTGTTACAGGAGGCGAAGGGTCACCTTCAAGCTACTCAGCAACGACAAAAGGCATATGCCAACAAACGTTGTCGTGAGGTCGCGTTTGACATCGGTGACAAAGTGCTACTTAGCACAAGGAATCTTTGGGTGAAGTCGCCACCGGCACGAAAACGTCTACCAAATTGAATTGGGTCGTTTCACATCATTGCACGTATTGGGCGAGTGGCATACTGATTGCTGCTTCCGCCGAGTATGAAGATACATGATGTGTTTCATGTGAGCTAATTGGCTCCATACACGGCGGAGGGAACCGTTCAGCCACCACGGGAAGTCCTTTCTGCCGATTGCCAATACGAGGTTCTTCGCCTACTTCAGCACCAAGAGCGTACTCTCTAATTGCAGTTTATAAAGAAAAACCTTGTTCATCGGGCCGTGTGTGGACTTGAACATAACTCATGTGGGCAACCAAATTTCGGTTGCCCATAGGGGTGGTCAACAAGTATTGGGGTGAGCTGGCAGCTTGCACTGATTGATACGTGTCAGGGGGCACCACCTACATGTGAAAAAAGTGAGCAATACTCCCGTAGGGCGGCATTCATGGACTACAACCATAGGAGGTTGGGGACGCCCTACATGGTTGCTGCGCGGACGCTCCAGCCTAAAGGGGGGAGGTCGCTAGCCGTGCTGACTGACAAGGTGCAGCTTGGGTCCAAATGCCAGGCATGTGTTCATGTTTATCTGGTGATTGAAATCATTAATTTAACAATCACACTTGACGCCCCTTCCCTCATGCCACTGTGTTCCACACGACACTGTGGACAAATAGGGATAAATAGGGGGAAGAATGGCAGCTTGTGTGTGTAGTTTCAATCAAACAGTGAGCTGAGCGATTGGTCCTACAGGGTGGAACTCGCTACTTGAGTCCACCCTTCGGCCAGCGAGAAGGAGCACACCGGCACTCGCTCAAACAACCCCAAACACGCCCACTTCGTGTCCCACTTGTCCACAAACCAAGTTTAGACCTAAACTATGTCTGTCTAAGCTATCACTTAGCTCATGCGGAAGACTAATCTAGGTTACCAAACCACTTTAGTTCACAAACAGGTAAATATACTCTCGACTGTCTTGAGACACAATACGAGTACTTGTGGGAGGGCAACCACCACGTGTAATGAGCAAGGAAGTGTACCAGGTGGCTGTTTACAGCGCTCAACAGCTGCCGGGCTCGCGTCTGCTCCCCCAGTCTTTCGTACCCTCTGCCTCATCAGGAGTCTGTAAGGCAATGGACGTGAACCGAGAGGTCATGATAAGCTGTGTGTATAACATCACTCCCCCATGACCCCACAGTGAACAAGACCAGTGACGTAACAAAACTGATGCAGGAAACAGCACAAACACAGTGATGGTGAATGACAACAGACATAGCTCAAGAGCAGAGGTCAATCCACAGTATAGGCAGAGTGCAATCCCACAAAACGCACAGCCACAAGAAACTTCATTTGACTGATGGCCTTTGTCTGAAAATCAGCCCGCTGCGAGTCGGTGCCGACCCACACGACGTGAACCTCACCTCAATTCACTAGATCTCGGATGTAATGGTACTCGACGTTGATGTGCTTCGTGCGTGCATGAAACACACTGGAGTTCTCCGTGATGGACTTTGCGCTCTCGTTGTCATGTCGAAGCACAACGGGGGGCATGGACTGACGCAGTTCACGCAACAGACAGACTTACCACATACTCTCGGTTGTGCTAGCACCCAAAGCTACATAGTGTGCTTCGGCGGTGCTGCGAGCGATGCAGCCTTGCTTGACGCTACGCCACAAAACAGTAGTTCCTCCAATGAGAAAGATGTAGCCAGTGCCACTCTTGCCATCTAGGCTCCATGCCTAGTCACTGTCGATGTACCCATCGAGAACCACAAAGGCCTGTCCACGGTAGTGAAGCCGGATTCGAGCGCTGGACACGACGTACCAAACGCACCGGAGGGCAGCCTCCACAACCCTCGTGGGCGGTGCCTGTGAGAACTGCGCAAGCAGGTTGACAGTGAAGGCTATGTCCGGCTGTATCGTCCCGGCCAGGTATATGTGCGAGCCAATGAATTGCAAGTACAGGGTCATGTCGACTAGCTCCCCAAGCTCCGCTAGATCAGTAACCTTCAGAGCGTCCTGACCATCAGGGGTGATTGTGTCAATGCCATGCATACGCCGCTAATTAGCTCGGCAAAGCGCTCCCCCAGAGTGAGAGCGTATCGCTCCTGATGGACCAGGTTTGTCCAAAGAGCGCGATCACACACAATCTGCATGCCTAGAAACACTGCAGCCTCTTCTAGGTCTTTCATTTTGTATGTCGATTGTAGAACTCCCTTGGCTGCTTCAACAGCCTTCAGATCGGCGAGGCGATCAGAAGGTCGTCAACGTAGACCACGATGGCCGTGAGTGGCGTAGGAGTCTGGGAGACAAAGAGTGACGGGTCTGTCACGCTCTGAGCATAGCCGGCTCGTAAGAGCGTGCCTGTGATCTCCTTGTTCCAGCACCGAGACGACTGCTTCAGGCCCCACAGAGCCTTCCGCAGCCGCCACACACAATCACTGCCATCCTAAAAACCTGGGGGTTGAGCCATGTAGATCTCTTCATCCAATTTCCATGCAGAAATACGTTATTAACGTCCATCTAGTGGAGTTCCCAATTGTGCTGGGCCACCTGTGACCGTAGACCCAAGGCCGTAGTCATGCGTCCAACTGGTGCAAAGGTCTCAGTGAAGTCGATCCCTTCCACCTGAGAGAATCCCTTCGCAGTTAGTCGCACGTTGTAGCGGTCGACCGAGTTGTCCGGCTTCAGCTTTTTCCGTAAGACCCACTTGGCCTGAACAGCCTTCCGTCCTGGCGGCAGGTCTACAGGCTCGTACACCTCATGTTCATCGATGGCTGCCAGCTCAGCCTCACATGCCGCACGCTAGAGTGCCGCATCGGGCCCAACGAGAGCCAAATGTAGCGTGCTGGGGTCTGGTGTCAATCCGAACACACTGGGATCTGGGGCGGTAGCGGCTCCGTTGCACGTGGCCAAGGCATAGGCCCCAGACGGAGGGCCAAGAGTGACGGTGGACTCTGCGGAGTCGACTGTAAGTCATCGCTCGTGAGCAATGAGCGCGAGGCCTATATCGCAACCAGAGTGAACTTCAGTAAGCCCCTGCGTGTTGAGACTTGGGACCCTCGTGCCGGGGTCCCCACTGCGAACGCTGCGAGTAGGACATGGGCAAAGGCACCCATCCTCACCTTGTCTGTATGGCTCTGGAGGCGATGCAACTGGGACAGGAGGTGGACACGCATCAGGCACCGACATGATTGTCGATGTGTCAGGTGCCAGGGCGTCGACTGGGGAGACAAAAGAGGGTGACGACACAAGCGATTTGAGGCCGTACTGGCAATGCAAGTTGTGACGACACAGACGACACATGCGCCTCTGCACGTGACGTAGGTGTGGACGACGCGGATAGTGCTAGGGACTCAGCGGGTGACGTAGGCACTGGGGAAGAAGGAGGGGCTGGCAACATGGGTGTCGCAGGCGGGAGAGGCGGCATAGGCAGCGCAGGTGCTATGGACATCGCAGGCGAGCTAGCTGGTGGGTGGGACGGACCAGTAGCGTCCAGGGTGACCGGGGCTGCGGCATCGGTCAGTCCACCCTCCCCCGCACGAGGGACCGTACCAAACTCAGGGGAATGCGACTGCGGGTGCCACTAACCGGTAGGTCACAAAAGGAGAGACGCTCAAAGAAGAACGCGTCTCGAGACTCAACAATGCGCCACCGACTGGGGTCCTAGAAGCGCCAGGCCTTGGAGCATAAGGCCACGCCCACGAACGCGCATACGCGGTCGCGGGGGGAAAACTTGGTCCCTTGTTCTGGTGTAAACCAGACGTCGGCAAGAGATCCCCAGACACGCGCCAGCCGGAGGTCGGCACGGTGCCCATACCACAGTTGGTATGGGGTGTGTGTGTTGGGGAGGGGGCCATGAGGGATCCGGTTCCAGACCCATGTCATGTATGCCATGCCCTCAAAAGCGAATGCTTCCGACATGCCAATGTCCATCCACATTGAGCAAACCGCATCTTCCATGATGGGGTTCGAGCTCTCGGACACGCCATTTTGCTTGGGTGTGGCGGGGGCAGAGAGGTTTTGAAACACCCCTACTTTGGCAAAATACCGGTGTAGGTCCCCCATGAATTCACCACCCCAATCAGAGCGGAAGATTTGGAGGGCGTGGCCAGACTGGCGTTCGGCCATAACAAGCCATGTGCACTCGTTGAGCGCAGCATCGCTCTTCAAGCGCAAACTGAAGACCCACTGCATGCGGGTGAAGTTGTCCGTAATTGCGAGGACGCATCGCCCTCTATCATCCTGGAACTCCATGAGGAGGGGTCTAAGGAGATCAGAGTGAACCAACTCAAGGGGCTTTAGAGCACGTGAGTCGGACAGAGGGTCCTGGCCCTATGCATTCTACCTTGAGCACACTACAAGCAATCAGTTTTAGGCGACGCCTTGAAGGACGTCGCGTCAAGACCGAGTGCAGGTTGTGTGCAAATCAGACGATCAACACCATCCACATGGACATGACACAAGTGTCTGTGCAGTAGGCGCTGGTACTTAGGAGACAGAGTGCCCGTCACAAACACCCGTGCAGCGGAGGATGTCGTGATGGGGGTGGACATGGGGCAGTCAGAGACGTGGTACAAGTCTCAAACCGCCTTGTCAAAAAAGCAATACTTTAGTGGTTGCACAGACAGAGACAGTGGCATCCTCACCAGTGAATGCGGCACTGAAATCCATCTGCGTGCACGCACATCCAGACAACAAGCTGAGTTCTAGATCAGGCACATACAGCATATTGGAGATGTAGAAAGGCCCTGACGGCCCATGGAATTGCACCACACCCTCACCCTGAACAGGCACCTCATGTCCAGTAGCCGTCCGCACAGACCGCACAAAGCCAACAGGACCAAGCACAACAACATCATGGCGGCGACATGTCATGTGATGGATGGCACTTGAATCTAGGATCCAGGTGGCATCCATCACACGCTTTGGCAAAGTGACAAAACAGTGTCCGAGTGCACACAGTAGACAGGGGTTCCTTGGTAGATGACTACTTAGCTACGGAGGCGACACGTACTTGGGATGCATCAAGCCATGATAGGTCGTCGTGACCGGTGCAGGCTGCAGCAAAGACAGCGGACAAACCAGCTTCATCACATGCAACAGACAATTCCACAGACTCATCTGCGTACTGTGCTCCACCACCACCATCCCGATTGCATGGTACGGACTCGACAGACCTGACAGTGAGACCCCTTGTCTCAGTCAATACACTCGCACCTCCATGGGTGGAAAGCCATAGGAGCTCGCAAAGCTCGGCGATGTTACGAGCCTGTGTCGCGAGCTGCTGCTCCAAAGGTGACAGGTCGCCGCCATCATCGGTGGTTGCTCCTGCTACGGATGTGGATGCTACATCGGTCGCTGCTATGGAATGTGCGAATGTGCGGATGCTGTTTGAACGCCTTCTGTAGGCCTTGTGCAATCTTCATCCAGTTTTTGGGAAGCTTGCACTCAGTGTAGCGGTGCGCTCCCCCGCACTTGTAGCACTCCCACTATTGCCCCTGAGTCGGCTTCAAAGCATCTTGTCCCTTACCATCTTTGCCTCCCCGCTTGTTGCTCCTTCCCTTTTTCCCCTGGACTACGGCAGCTGTACCAGTTGCTACTGCATTTGCCGCTGTCGGCTGCGATGACTGGTGGGAGGAGGGGGGTATAATGCGCGCAGCCTGGCCTGCTGTGACGGCTGCGGCTGACGCACCATGAGAAGCATCATTCGCTGCTCCAACTCCTCTGACATACAGAAAACGCTTACTGGCCTAGGACAGCAGAAAGCCTCTGTCAACCATCTCCTACAGTCTTTTTAGGCTGAAGTTGTTGAAGTCTTTTGCATACTCGCGCCCAACGCCAATGCGGATGGTGTTGAACGCCATGAGTTGCCCCGGCCCATTCTTTCCAAGAGTCTTGTACAAGAGCATCGCCCACCGCCAGTAGCCGCCCGGTGTCTCATGTGCACCCTGGCGTAGAGAGTTGAAGTCCGAGAGGCACTGTGAGGTTGTGGCCATGGTCGTGCCTTCGAAGAGGGTGGTTGCCAGCTTCCAGGCAATGCGGGGGTCCGCCCCACTACCGGTGCACAGATCACCAAGGAAGGGTTGGAAGTCAAGGGTGTACTCCTCCGGGACAGCCTTAAGGAAACCATAGGCAGCTCAAGTGGAGGTTGTTGTCTATTGGTGGTCTGTAGTCTGATACGCACTGGTGTAGTAGGGAGACACCCCCTCGCTGACTGCCCACATGCGGAATCGTGACTCCGAGGTGGTGTAGCTTTCCTCCTGTCGGTAGGCGGGAGGGTCGGTCTCGAACCACTTTGGAGGCTTCGCCGTCGGCAAGGGTGCTGGGGTGGCTTGTTTGAGCAACAAAGACAGGGGATCTTCTTGCAGTCCGCGACTCAGGCGGAGTAGCTGGTTCTCCAAGGAGGATGGGTCTGTGATGACCCTAAGTCTGTCGCTTGGGCATGCGCCGCTGCTCGGTGCTGATCGGCAGGTCGAGCGGGTTCGACGACGTTTTTCTAGGTATGCGAGACGAAGGCGCACCATGTCTTCCTTGTCACTAACGTCTGAGTCCGACTCCAGGAGGTTGTCAAACGGTTCAACATCACATGCTCCTAGAGCCGCATCGACGTCATCTGCAACTACACTCTCGACCGTCATCTTACCCTTTTGCACAACATCGTGGAGTAGCCATTCCTGCTGCTCTTGCTGCTGCTGCTACTGCTGCATTTGCTGCTGCTACTGCTGCATCTGCTGCTGCTCCTGATGCTGCTGCTGTGACTAGAACGCATCCCGAAACAACTTGAACAGATCAGCCATTTGCTTGGCCGTTTGTTCATCCTGCTAAGCCTGCTCCTCACACAGCTCACGCAGGCCACGTGCCAGTGAGCTTGGGCTAGACGGGGGTTCGTCCCCCGTCACGACGGGTGTGCTGCCAGCCACGCGAGAGGCGTCAGTGCCAGCATCCATAGTGGAGCTGGTACTATCGACTCCAGCAGGCGTGTCCTTTGGCATGGAGCCTAGTGGAGTGTCGCAAGCATGTTTTGCTATCGCTGGTGCTACTATTGGGTGACTACTGCTGCCGAAAGAAGACTCGGCAGCATTTACCCCACCCCAGTGGGCATGGGACCGATGACGAGGCCTTTTTCAACCTGGAAACCGCCAATAGATCCTCCCACGCTGCCAAAAAAACTTCGGCAGCGTTTCCCCTGCCCTAGTGGGGGTGGTAAAACTGGGAGATGCCTTTTATAGCCTGGAAGTTGTGAATTGACCCCTCCCCCACGCTATCGAAACATTTCGACAACATTTCCCCCGCCCCAATGGGCATGGGAAATCTTGGAGGGGCTGTTGGGGACCACCGTGTCGTCCTGAACCACCCCCATCCAGCCCGGGAGTAGAGGGTAACCCAGCCAATAGGGGGAGGGGAATACCAAAGAGCAGATCTTGATGGTAGGGTGCCGTTGCTGCTACCGTCGCTGCTACTACTGCTGCTGCTGGTGCTGCTGCGGATGCTGCTTTGTGTAGCAGATGTCACCATACCTACGGTTGCTGCCCACTTACGCACCCTATGGCTGCTGCTGCTGCTTGCTGCTGCACGCCACCGCCGCTGCAGCTGCTACCACACGCAACTGCACTCACTGCTGCGGCTGCGCAACTGTCACAATGACTGTGCAGCCGTCACTACAGCTGTTGTCCTATGCCGCAGCTGCCAGCTACAATTGCCGCTCGCTTCTGCACACTACCGCCGCTGTGGCTGCTGCTCCGCGCAGGTGCCGCATGTACTGTGGCAACGCAGCCGTAACTGCTGCCTGCTTTTGCAGCTGCTGGAAAAAGCTGCCGCCCATTGCTGTGCTGCCTCATTGCTTGTGCCGCTGCTGCGCAGAGCCACCTCTGCGACTGCTGCTTCTACTCAATTGCTGCTACCGCTGCTACTCCACACAATTGGTGCTTGGCTCAGCCGTTGCTATGGCTGCTGATCAGCGGGTCCTCCTAGGATTGTGCTGCGCTCCTCTCGCGTAACACGACAAGCTTTAGCTTGTCTGCTCTGATACCAAAACAGTCACACTCGACGCCCCTTCCCTCATGCCACTGTATTGCACACGACACTGTGGATGAATAGGGACAAACCGAGGGGAGAATGGCAGCTTGTGTGTGTAGTTTCAGTAAAAACAGTGAGCGGAGCAATTGGTCCTACCGGGTGGAACTCGCTACTCGAGTCCACCCTTTGGCCGACGAGAAGGAGCTCGCTGGCACTCACTCAAACAACCCCAAACACGCCCACTTTGTGTCCCAATTGTCCACAAACCAAGTTTAGACCTAAACTATGTCTTTCTAAGCTATCACTTAGCTCACACGCAAGACTAATCTAGGTTATCAAACCACTTTAGTTCACGCACAGGGAAACAATAATCTGAACTGTCTCTAGACACGATACGAGTACTTCTGGGAGGGCAACCACCACGTGTGGTGAGTGAGGAAGTGTGCCGGTTGGTCGTTTACAGCTGCTCAGTAGCTCCCATGCTCGCGTCTGCTCCCCCAATCTTCCGTGCCCTCCGCCTCATCAGGAGTCTGCAAGGCAATGGACGTAAGCCGAGAGGTCACAGTATCACTTAGGTCCAAGTGCCACGCACGTGTTCATGTTTAGCTGGTGATTGAAATTATGTATTTTCTTTCACAATGTTGATGACTCACTAACAGACAATCCTGCTTGTTGTTTATGAACCGAGACAGTTCATAATAAGTGGGGAGGAATATAGCAGGAGGGCCGGTTGGGCCCTCCCTCCTCGCTGAAGCAAAGGGTGGTTGCACACCACCCCTCGCGTCAGTGAGGGCTGGCCGACAGCTAGCACTTTGCTGGCCGCCAGCCAGCTGGTTTCCGGCCAGCTGGACGGCCAGCGGCCGGCCAAATGACCGGCCTGCCACCAGCCATTCAGCCGCCAGCCGCAGCTCGCGACCTCAGCCCGATCAACAGCTGAGGGGCCACGAGGGCCGCGAGGGCAAGGCCTGGTGGCCTCGTGCCCTTCCCCCCCCCCGGCAAGGACGAGGGATAGGGGGAGCGAGGGTGAGGGCGAGGAGCAAGGGGAGTGCACGAGAGGAGTCAAATGTAAAACTAGGTAGCAGTTTGGGGCAGCAGTGTTGATGATGTAGCGTGCGGGCTTCCACGCTAGTTGCTCAAGTCTGTTGCCCCCTCAAACTGCTGCTGTAGAGACTAAGTCTAGAAGCTCTGGGTTTGTTACTCAAAAATGCGCGCACCAGTGTTAGCGCCAGAAAGCAGCTGAAAACAAAAATTGACTGATTAGGAGTGAAGAATAAGCAACAATGGGAGACCCCTCCAAGTTCTAGCTTCCCCCCACTAGTGTAGAACTTGTAACTCAGCTAACCAGACAATCAGAAAACAGTCCTAGACCTATTCTCGGTGAGCCCTGCCAGACGCTTGACAGCCGAAAACCCGGGCGTTGTCCGTTTTGCCTGAAAACTGGACCATACCATAACACCAATGCTGCAAACACAGTTAGGAGTCAGTCATGCAGTCAGGATCAGCTAGAAAAACAACAGCAAAGAGTTATGGCTGCCCGAACCCAGGTAGTGCCTACGACGGTCAACAATGCCAAACAGTGCCACGCACCAAGAGACATGGACCCTAGGCAGAGCATGATGCTGCAGACGTGATGGCACAGTCAAAACCAGCGCTAGGAGCATGCAAACAGCACCTGGGGTGGCAGTGACTGCCGGCGGCCCGACTGCCGAGGAGGCCTGCCGATAAAGCTGAGCACGTTGCCAGAGGGAGGAGGCTCCAGCAAACTGCGAGTAGGCCTTAGCGTACGTCGGCTCCACTGGACGACATTCCAACAGCGTCGAGTCTCGCCATCAGTCATCTGCATGCCAATGTACACAAGCCAGGAGGACACAACAGAGCACAATGAGAGATGTGCAATAACCAACACTCCCCCATGACTCACAGGCGTAGTGCACATGGGCGAGCAGAGACACATTCAACAACCAGAATCCCCTATGGCACGTACAGATGCAAGCAGCGACAAAGAGAGCCACTCACGGACGCACACCAACCAAACTCATAGCCTTCTTGAACGAGTCGCGCTTGAGTGCCTTGGTCAAGAAGTCAGCCAGCTACCGTGCTGTCTCAACCCACACAATGCTGATGCTGATGTCATGTAATAGTGAACACATATAGTGATACTCAACATTGATGTGCTTTGTGCATGTGTGATGCACACCGTCATTGTCGGCAATGGCCATGGCACTCTCATTGTCACAATGCAATGTGATGGATGCGACGGACTGACGCAACTCAAACAACAGACGACGCAACCATACACTCTCACACGCTCTTAAGCCAAGGGCCACGTACTCAGCCTTAGCACTGCTACGTGTAATGTACCCATGCTTGCCACTGCGCCGGGACACAGCCGTACTGCCGATCAGAAAGATTCAGCCTGTACGACTCTTGCCATCTGGACTACCGGCCCAGTCACTATCAGTGTAGCCCACCGCGATGACAGATGGCTAGCGGCGGAACATGACACCTCGCCGAGGAGTCAAGACGACGTAGTGCAGTACTCAGATCGCGGCCTCAAAGTGGAGGTAACACGGCTCCTGAGACGATTGTTAGGAGGTTGACAGCGAACGCGATGTCTGGGTGCGTCGTCGTCACCAGGAACATCAGTGACCCGATGACTCGTAGATATGTGGTCATGTCAATTGGCTCCCCCGCAACGGCTGGTTTAGAACTCTTCAGCTTTACCTGGCCATCATTTGACATGGGTGAAGATGCGCTGGGCACGAGGGGCAGGTCCTTGTCAAAGCGAGTGGACATGGTCTGCACGTAGGCAGCATGCTGGACGTGCAGAATGCCCTAGGAGCGATCATGCTCGAGCTTCATGCCTAGGAATACTCGGGCAGACACGAGATCCTTCATCTTGTAGGCGGTGTGCAACAGGTCCTTGACACGCTGGATGGCACCCATGTCAGGCAATGCAATGAGGAGATCGTCGACATAGATCAGGACAGCGGCGAGGGTCTGGCCTCACTGGCTGACGAACAGTGCGGGGTCAATGGTGCTGTGCTGAAGACCGTCGCAAAGGAACGTGCTGCTAATCTCTTGGTTCTAGTACCGAGGCGACTTCTTCAGGCCGTAGAGGGCCTTCCATAGCTGCCACACTCTTCCACTACCGTTGTCCAAGCATGGAGGCTGCACCATGTAGAGCTCCTCACCCTCTAGTGAACCATGGAGGAAGGCCTTACTAACGTCTATCTGATGCAGCTCCCACCCATGCTGGACAACCAGGCTGAAGAGCGCCCGGCTCATGGAGAACCGGCAAACTCGGGCAAAGATCTGGTCGTAATCCACCCCAGGGGCCTGAGCAAACCCCTTGGCTGTGAGGCGGGCCTTGTACTTGTCCAAGGAACCGTCAGGCTTCTATCTGCGCCAAAAGACCCACTTGGCAACGATGGCCTTCCGACCTGGAGGGAGGTCGACAAGGTCATACACGTGGTGCTGTCGGATAGCAGCAAGCTCTTCAATGCAGGCAACATCCAAGTGTGCAACCTCAGGGGAGGCTCAAGCCTCACCCAAGGTGGTTGGGTCCTCCGGGCGTGCTATGAAGTGGACTGAGAGGCTGTGTGCATCTCGAGCTTTAGGTGGGATGTGTGCGAATGCAACCATGACAGCATGCTGATGCTCGTGATGAAGCATGGTGTAGCCTAGTGCAAAGCCAGGATGAAGGTCTACAATGATAGCCAAAGTGGTCAGGCCGAGGGCCTTAGTGCCAGGGTCCCCACTCACGACCGTAGGAGTGGAAGAGACACATGGCGCAACAAGGAACCGAGACGCCACTGGGCGAGGTGCTGCGGTTTGCGCTCTCACTGACGATCTCGGTCGGAGGCTGCTGCCTGGGCCACGTATGTAGCAGAGTAGGGCAGGATATGGCACCGTGTTTGATGGGCCGACCGAGGCGGACGGGGTTGCTGGCCCGGAGGGACCAGCGGACGCAACTGGGGCTGCTGGCCCGGAGGGGCCAGCGAACGCGACGCGGGCCGTCGGCCCGGAGGGGCCGGCGGGCGTGACTGGGGCAGCTGGCCTGGAGGGACCAGTGGAAGCGACTGGGACTTCTGGCCCGTAGGCACCAGTGGACACGATTGGGGCAACTGGCCTAGAGGGACCAGCGGACGCGACTGGGGCGGCTGGCCCGGACGGACCAGTGGACACGATTGGGGTGGCTGGCCTAGAGGGACGAATGGATGCAACTGGGGCTACTGGCTCGGAGGGCCCAGTGGGCACAACTGGGACAACCAGCTTGGAGGGGCCAGCGGGCGCAACTGGAGCTGTTGGCTTGGAGGGGCCAGCGGGCGAGACTGGGGCTGCTGGCTTAAAGGGGCCAAAGGGCGTGACGGGGGTTGCTCGCTTGGAGGGACGAAGTGATGTGCCTCTCGGAAGCGGCAGGACGGAGGATGGACGCACCACTCCCCCACGCAACGGGAGGGACACCAACGAGCCGGAGCGAATGAGATTGTGCGGAAATAGCTCCTCAAAGAAGAGGGCATCGTGGGACTCGACGATGTAGTGTCGGGAGGGATCCCAGAAGCGCCAAGCCTTGGAGTGATGAGAGACACCGAGAAAGGTGCAAGGACGCCCGAGGGAGACGAGCTTGCTGCCCTGCTGCGGGACGGGCAGCCACGCAATGGCCACGTAGCCCCAGACGCGAGCAGGACGGAGGGCGGCTCGTTGACCGCACCACTACAGGTACGGCGTGGAATGGCGGGGAAGGGGTCCGTAGGGAATCCGGTTCCAGACCCACGTCATGTGGGCCATGGCTTTGAAATAGAAGCCATCGGAAAGGCGAGACTCAGCGCGCATGGTGCGGACGGCGTCGGCCATGGTATGGTTCCACCGCTTGCAGACGCCATTTTGCACGGGCGTGTAGGGGGCGGACGTCTTGCGGTGGATACCGCTGGAGGCGTGGAAAGTCGTGGTCTCGCCCATGTACTCACCACCACGATCGGAGTGAAAGCGGCGAAGAGATTGACCACACTCGCGCTCCACAAGGACAATTCAGTCCTGAATGGCACGGGCGACATCGCTCTTCTGCCGAAGGCAGAAGACCCAACAGTAGTGAGAGTAGTCATCCGTGAGGATGAGGACATAGCGGCCGTGCTCTCCGACAGACTCGATAGGGAGAGGAGCCATGACATCGGAATGGACCAGGTCTAGAGGAGAGAGGGTATGTGGACCGGTGCATCTTGCCCTGAGTGTAATCAACGCACTTTGTGGGGCATGGGAGAGGGAAAGTCTCTAGGTTAAGGCCCTTTGTCGGCTCAATGCGGAGCATGCTCTCTACGAAAACAAAGTGGATGTGGCAAAGGCGGCGGTGCAAGAGTCGGGTGTGCTGTGCAGAGAGCGTGGTAGTGATGGACACATGGCCTGTGGCGGCCGACGAGGAGGGGATGGAAGGAGAGGAGGATAGGCGAGGTACGTGCCATTGGTTGCCACGAGCAGTGGCGTGCAAAACGACAAGACCGGACGGACGCAACGACATAGTGCCAACACCACGCAAGTGCACAACATCCATGCTCATGCACTGAAGGGCAGTAATAGACACAAGGCTGAGCTCAAGACCTAGGACGAAGAGGACATCGGTCAAGAAGATATCACCGGTAGGACCAAGGAAACGTACGACACCGACACCGTGAATAGGTAATACCTGTTCGGAGCCCGTCCGGACCCCGGAGACATCGCCAACAGGACCAAGCATACTAAAGGCCATGCGAGAGGCCATCATGTGGTGAGTGGCTCAAAAGTTGATGATCCAGGTCTCAGCAGGGTCTCGGACCGGTGTCGCCAGATCATTTGACAGTCACATGGCAGCAAGCGAGAGATGCGGACGCGGTGGAAGGGGGGCGCAAACCGAGAGTGCCAATCATCAAACCATGCGACATCGTCACGAAAGGGGGCAGAGGAGATCATAGGGGATGGCGAGATAGACGAGGAAGTAGGACAAGACCGCAACTCAAGCTCAGTCATGCAGGGCAATGGGGACAAGTGGGAGGTGACGCAACTTGCACTTCCTTGGGGGGAGGGCGAGGCAAGCCGAGCTGAAGCGCAATAAACTGCTCAAGCTGACGCTCACGTGAGGACGGCCCGGGAGTGTAGACTGAGTGCGGAGAGATGGTGCCGCAGCTTGGATAGGAGGACTACCCCGGTGAAGGGAACGGAGGCGCCGACGGCTGCGGATGATACTGTTGAGGAGTTGGCTTCTACAAGACCGGTATCACAATCGGAGGAGTGGAGCCGCTGGACAGGGTCAAGGCGTCAAGGGTGGCAACAGCTACGGCAGCAGAGGCAAGATGGCGCTCTTACTGGCAACTCATGTCCGTCGGTAGCGGGCACGTGTACCACCCGTGACCTAGCAGGCCACAGTTGTGGTAGATCGAGCCACTACTAGACCTAGTCAACCGTTGTTGTTGCTGCTGCTGCTCCTACTGACCCTTGCCCTTCTTGCTCTGGTGCTTCTTCTTTCCCAGTGACAAGGAGCTGGTGGAGGAGGAAGCGGCTGCGGGGGAAGCGACTGCCACGGAAGCGATGGCAGGGGAGGCGAGGGCCTCTATGTGCTGGATACGAGACTCCAGGTGAGCTTCCTCAATCTTGAGGAAGAGCTCGTATGCCCAAGGCGTGAGGGTGCCCTGGGCAGCCATGGTGGAGAGGACGTCCTGGGAGTAGTGGACAAAGACGTCCGCGTACGTGTTGCTGGCACCACGCTTGATGGTGAGGAGCATGGCCAAAGGGGGTGGAGCAAAGGTGCCTAGACGACGGAGGATGTCCTCAGCCCGCTGCGAATACGCTATGACTGTCTCGGTCTCCCCCATGTGTAGGGAGTTGAACTCTCGTAGCAGATGGCTGGTCTCAATGTCACTAGATAGGAGATGGGGACGAGTGAGGATGTGCCACACGGCTGCAGGTTTAGGGGTGCCGCCAGTGGTAAAGTCACCAAAAAAGGGCTCTAATGCCAGGCGGGAAGCTGGAGGAGCGACGGGGACGAGGGCTCGTACGACGCAACCGACGTGATTCAACTGGATAGCCTGGGTGGAGTCGTAAGGGAGGGTGTAGTATGCTCACCCTTTGCCCAGATGCGGAAGTTGAGCTCCAAGCTCCGGAACTACACGCCGGCCTGAAGCGGTGGGGGCAGTGTCTCAAATTCCTTTTGCCTGCGGCCGGCGCCTTGAGTGGGGCCAAGGACAGTGGTCACTGTCTCCAGCTAGAGATGAGTCTACTGCTACGCCAGGTAATGCGTGGCTGCGGACACAGCGCGGCTGGTGTGCTCAGGACAAATGAGTAGCAGAGGGGCAGTGATGGCATTCTGTGAGGCCTGTGACTACACTGCTGCAAGCTGCTACGTTAAGGCAGCGAGCTGTTGCTGAATGGCAGTCAGGGGGTCAGAGGTGCCGGCGAGGACGCCTGTGGGCTGCTATTGCTACTACTGCTGCTGATGCTATTGCTGCTCCTGTTGTTGCGGCTGTAGCTGTTGTTGTTCCTAGTCCTACTACTGTTATTGCTACTGCTACTACTGCTACTGTTGCTATAAGAAAAAGGGGGGGTAACCCCCCTGGAGGTCCCCCCAACGGAGGAGGGCCCCTCTCCACTGGGGCTGTTTGTGTGCTGTTGATGTCAATAGTGACGTCAGCCTAGGACGGTCGGTGTCAATAGCTGCTACGGCGTATTCTACAGTTGCTGCTATGACAAAGTTTCTTCTCCACCCTTCTTCCCCCTTTTTTGTTGATGATGTCAGCAGTGATGTTGGTAGTGACGTGAGAGGTTGGATGTTGACGTCAATAGCGGCTATGGTGAGGGCCGCTACTACACAGCTACAGCAACTGCTATTGTTGATTTTGCTGCTGATGTTGTTGCTACTGCTCCCACTGATTGTCGTTGATACTATTGCTACTATTATTGCTACTGCTGCTGCTGCTGCTGCTATTGCAGCTACTTCTGCTGCTACTGCTAATGCGATTGATGTGGCAACAGCAACTGCTGCTGCTGCTGCTGTTATTGTTGTAGCTGCTGCTACTACTGCTGCTATTGTTTTTGCGGTTCTTATGGCAGTAGCAATCACTGCTGCTGCTGCTGGTGCTGTAGTTATAACTATTGCTGCTATAGCTGCTGTTTTTGCTGCGTGCTCCTGCGGTGTTGTGGCTGCTGCAACAACTATGGCAGCTACTGCTGGGATGGGTAATTTCTTTGTTCGCCTTTCTTTTCTCTCTTCTCGTTTGGCCCAACAAGCCTCACTGCTCGGTTTGGACAGCGGGTTGCGAGCAACAAGCTTGCTGCTCGCTGCTAGCAACTCGTTGCTCATAGCGAGCAGCGGGCTCACTGTTTGTAGCCCCCTGCTCGTAACGAATTGTGGGCTGCAAGCAGCAGCAGCTACTGCTGGCTGCTGCCAGCTGCTACTCACTACTATTGCTACTGCAGCCAGCTGCTGTTATTGCTTGCTGCTCTTTGCTGTTGCAATTGCTACAACTTGTTGCTGCTGTTGCTCACTTTTGTTGCTGATGCTCGCTACCGCTGGTGCTGCTGCTGTGAGATACTACAACTGGACGCCACTGTTGCTTTCAGCTGCGGGCAGTTGCTGCGGCTACCAGCTACTGCTGCTGGTAGTGCGAGGTGCTGCAAGCTGCTGTTGCTGCCGGCTGTTGCTGCTGAACGTAGCTGCTGGTGGCTACTGCTGCCACTGCTCGCTACAATTTTCTACCGTTGCTGCTGCTACAAGCTGCTGCTGCTGCTGGCTAGTGCTTGTCACTACACCTGGGTGACGTCGCCACGTGCGTCGTTGCCTGCAAGTGTCAGATGCAGCCTGTCACTCACCTCCTCGCGTCACGTGTGGGGGTCAGTGCTGTCGGAAAAAATCCGGCAGTATTTCCCTTGGCCCAGTGGCCGTGGGGAAGAATCTGACGCCACCACCAGGCGGGTCAATGCTGCCGAGAAAAATCTGGTAGCGTTTGCCCTGCACTGGTGCGTATGGGGGTCAGCCGACGTTGTGTGGCACTTGTGCGCTAGGCTTCTGCTGCTGCTGCTATGCTCTGGCTCTGATACCAAAATGTAAAACTAGGCAACACGTTGGGGCAGCAGTATTGTTGATGCAGCGTGTGGGCTTCCACGCTAGTTGCTTAAGTCTGCTGCCCCCTCAGTCTACTGCTCTAGAGACTAAGTTTGGAAGTTCTGGGTTTGTTACTCAGAAATGCTCGCACCAGTGTTAACGCCAGAAAGCAGCTGAAAACTGAAAGTGACTGATTAGGAGTGAAGAATAAGCAACAATGGGAGACCCCTCCAAGTTCTAGCTCCGCCTCACTAATGTAGAACTTGTTACTCAGCTAACCTGCCAATCAGAAAATAGTCCTAGACCTATTTCTTGGCAGGCAGGGTTTTCTCGGTGAACCCTGCCAGACGCCCGACATCCCAAAACCCGGCGTCGTCGGTTTTGCCTGAAAACTGGACCATACTATTATACCAACGCTGCAAACGCAGTCGTGCGGTCAGAATCAGCTAGAAAAAGAGCAGCAAATAGTTATGGCTGCCCGAACCCAGGCAGTGCCTACCACGGTCCACAATGCCAAACAGTGCCACGCAGCAAGAGACATGGACCCTAGGCAGAGCATGATGGTGCAGGCATGATGGCACAATCAGAACCAGCGCTGGGAGCATGCAGACAGCATCCACGGTGGCAGTGGCCGTCGGCGGCCCGACCGCCGAGGAGGCCTGCCGATGGAGCTGAGCACGTCGCCGGAGGGAGGTGGCTCCAGCCAAGTGTGAGTAGGCCTTAGTGTGCGTCGGCTCCACCGGACGACACTCAAACAGCGTCGAGTCTCGCCATCAGTCATCTGCACACCGATGTACACGAGCCGGGAGGACACAACATAGCACAATGAGAGATGCACAAAAACTAACAAAGTCAGCGCAGAATCGCCGATCATACCTCGCACGCGACGATTTTGTGCCGATGCTTCAAAAACAAAACTCGAATTTGTTTAGGACAAACTAGTTCATTTTAAACTTGAAAACTCGTGTGATCGCACAAGTCCAAGGTGAAAACCCCCGGTTTGGGTCCCAAAACCAAGGGTAAGGCTAAAAACGGAAATGGGCCTCCGGAGACTCAAAACATTTGAGTCTCCTTGCTCTGGGTCGTTGATGATGATTGCCCCTCAGTCCTACGAAGGGGGTACGCCCTTGACGCGTACTTAGAACGCCATTCTGTGAACTCTGATGATGATTTTAGAGCAAGAGCTGAAGACTCGACCCGTTACAGGGGGTTTGCGAGTACAAGAAAAAAAAGTCTAATCGCTTGATCGGGATTGAGCGTAAACGCCTTTTTTGATTTTTTTTTAAACAAGACTGAGCGCTGAGGACCCCATGAATGCCTTGTATCATAATTGCTGTTGTGACTATGTGATCAAAACTTGTTGGAGATTTAATCGTACTAAATTAATGATTATGAAATTATTCAGTGTTTGTACTTAATCGAATCATCTTCTGCCCTACACCTCATCCCTTTGAACCATGCACATGTTCCTTGGCATAATGTGTACTTTCTGTTGGACTTCAACAAGGATAAATTGATCAGATAATCCTGGTTTGGGCCTTGTCTTTAGCACATGCGTCGGGTCTGTCTGGAAGAAGAGTATTTAAGGCTACCTGGTTTCCTAGCCTACCGAAAGCTCCGCCCTGGTAGCGGTGGTCGGCGCCGTGCGCCGACCTGAACGGTTGGGCGGTCGTTTTCACGCCCAGGCTCGATTGGCCGTCTCACATTTTTAGAGTCCCAAAAACTTTAGCGGATGGCTCTGACCGTCTTATCTCCCCTCTAGTTCGATCGGAGGTCCTGTTCTCTATACCATGGTCGATGCTAATGAGCTGATGACAACTCGACGAGAGAATAAAGCGTATTTGAAAAGTTTCTGAAACAGCGCGTCCGTTGTTATCGCGCCGTCATCGATGCCTATAGCTAGAGGCTCATATGTTACATCGGAGTATGGCTTAGGTCAGATTAGCCGGCCAGATCAATCTATCAGTCATCGCTGACCGTGACATGTTTGGAAAAACAAGCTTTCGGATCTGGCTCTTGTCATACATACCTGCCGTCGTCGTCGTAGCCAGTCATGGCGACTAGTCAGGTCGTCGCCGCGGACAAGTTTGCCCCTTCAACAAATTTCTCTTTTCGGGGACAAATTTAATTTTTTTTCAGGTATCTACTATTGTAGTCTCAATCAATAGTTCGAAACACAGCTAATGGAGCGTCTGAATCTTCCAATTCGCCAGCGCTACTCCGCAGCCTCTCCTCATTGGGCGACACTCGCCGTTTTCTGCCACACCCTATCGTCCATTCCCCCACTTTTCTGGCCCACGGTGGCCGCCCCTCCACCCTCCTTTCGCATGACCTTGCTCCGTCGGTTTCTCCACCAGGTATAGTTAACCTTTTTTGTTTTGCTCTTCGCACTGGGGACGTTGGCCACACCTACCGGTTTGCATCTGCAAACCCCGCCGTTGACCAGGTACGCCTCCTCACCCCCACCCCCCCTCCCTTTCCCCCCGCCCTGGTTTGCCTGCCCGCCGTACACCATTATCGTCGCCCCGCTTTGGCCATTGAGTGACGCGGGCATCACCTCCGCCTCGTTGGCTGCGGGTCTTTACTGCACCCGCGTCAATCTTTCTCTCGCCACTGGCCATTGCGCGTGCACACCAGCCCACAGGTCAGCCCCACTCCTTGCCCCACTGCGTTACTTTGTTTCTGCTCCACTACATCTCCCCTCTCCCCTCCTCCATACTACCTGGCAGCACATTGACTCATGGAGTCCAACTTTCCCTTGCGCAGGATCATGGATCCCACCGCAGGCCCCCCCGCTCCTGGCGCACCCGGTTCCTTCCCAACGGCCGCCGGGGGACTTCAACCTGGCCACATGCTCCCCCTACTGGGGGACCTCCATTCCGCATTCGCGGGCGGCCTGCCAGGTTTGCCCCCCCTCCCCCCCTTGCCCCACACTCGTACCCCGCTCTTCAGCCCCTCCCTCTCTCGCCAGCGCCACCACTATGGCCGTCTGCTTGGCTGCTCCCATGCCCGTTCAGGGGAACCCTCATTCTCCCCACCCCCC
>SZWC01002039.1:158319-170539 GCA_023375785.1 Penium margaritaceum | reverse complement strand
CCTCTCCATCCCCCTATCTCTCCCCTATTCTCCCTCTCTCTACTCACTCTGCCCTCCCTTGGTGTCTTTGTGCCTCAACAGGACCCCCTGTCCAACCTCCAACAGTGCAGCCAGTGCTACCCGCTAACGCACAGACGATCCCTCCCGCCCAAGCTTTGGGGCCGCAAACGGGCAGGCCGCCCCTCCAGCTGCGGAAATCCCTGACCTCCCACAGAAACTCTACTCCATTCGCAACTTGCTCAGTGAAGCTGCTAGGGAGATTGTTAGCCTTGATGATGCTGTCCCTGAAGCTGATAGGGAGGAAAACACTGCAGCTTCTTGCATTGTGTGCCTATGGTATCCCTAAGAAATCTCTGAACTCTCCAAAGACATATTGCTCACCTTTCTCGCTAAACTGCAAGCAAAGAGCATCCTCACTGAGGATCAGATGCCTGAGGTTCATTTTGAGGATGTTGAAAGCATGGCCCGTCGTGGCATGACATATCACCAAACATTGGTCACTCTTCCTCCCTCTGGCCCGAATGTTACACTTCATGCCCTCGCATTCCTTCCCTTCCTCCATAAGTCTAAGGACATTTTGGGTGAACATGAAGTGGCAGGCAGCCGTGTGGATTGCCCTGACTTCGATGAATACCTTGAGAAGTTTCCTGACGAGAAGAAGTGCATCATCACTGTGCAATTCAAGCCCAAAAAGTATGATCTCAACAATGTCTACAACCTTCTCTGCAACAAGAAGCATGGTAACCAGCGCCGTCCTTACCTTAAGGACCTCCTTCACCTGCACTACTATGAGGACCCGCTGACTGGAAAGCTGAATGGAACTATCTGTGGTGTCGCAGTGCCTCACGCTGATGACAAAGAATTGGACACTTGGTGCGCGGGCCTTCGCTTTGACAAAACTGATAAGCAGATCACCCTTTTTACCGTGGCAAAGTTCTTGTGCTTCTACTGTGGGCTGAACCACAAGACAGCTCACCACAACTTCTTCACCGTTGATATCAACCGTCCTGTGCATTTCTCGAATCATCAACTTGTCACCATCAAGGTCGCCATCCGTGAGTTTTCCCCTCCCACTCCCCAGTTCTCTCGGATCTCATCACTCCACCCTATCTCTTAAACTTTCCTGCCCTGGTTGCACAGGCGGTCTTTTCAAGAACTGCCCTCACATGAACCACGTCGACACCGACATCGGCGTCTTCCTCACCAGCTTCTCCACCAATCGACAGTTTTGGTGGTGCGGGTGGAAGCAGTGCCTCGCCCGCCCTTCGACCGGCAACAACTTCATCGACCTCACGACCCAGGTACTCTCCAAGGAGCACTTCAACGCCCTCAAGGCCGGTCTTGCCCTCCCAAACCCATCCAATGGGCTACATCTCCCACCTTCCACCTCTTTCCAACACTTCATCAAGTATTGCCAACAAGCCATCGACGCCGGCTCATTGTCTGCAACCCCGAGCAATGTGTCCTCCTCCACCATGAGCCCCCTCGCGGGCCCTCGCCCCAAGACCCCACATGGCACCCGTGGCAAACCCTACGGCTATCGGGCGGGGTCCCGCGTCCTTCCCCATCGGGTCCCCAAGACTGAACGGTGAGCTTCCTCACCCTACCCCCCTCGCTTTTTGCTCTCGTCTCTTTCACCTCACCCTTGTCATTGACTCCTCTCATCCCTTCCCTTGCAGGATCATCCCCATACCTTGGTGGTTAAGCCAAGTCTGTGCCTCCTCTCGCATCATACGATTCCAACGTTGTCGCCGTGACCCCACCTACTTCGACCTTTTTCCGTATTCGCTTGCTAGTGCAACACTCCTCTTTCCGAATTCTAAGACAGTTTTTTCTCCCACTATGTGGCCCACTACTCTCCTCTCTCTTGCCCTCTGTGCAAACAATACACACTCCCTCCCTCCCCTCCTACCCCTCCCCTCCTCTCTTACTCCTCCTCCCACCCTCCCTCCTCCTTAATCCCTTCCCAGCATCCACATTCACGCCTCCCCCCTCTAAATCCCTGCTCTGCCCTTCACCTTCCCCCACCCTCCACCATCCCTCCCTTCTTTATCCCTCCCCTTGACGAGCTCCTCCCTCCCCCCCTCTACCCCCCTCGTCCACACAAGGTAATCAAGCCCCCAATTATCTCATATTTCTAGGCAATTGGACTTCCAATCACTCGTCCCTTCCCATCCCACATTACACTCTCTCTTGTCCCATTGACCTTTGCTCGCTCAAACGCCAACGGCCGTCAGTTGTGTCCAAATCCCTCCTGTCCAAACAAAATGGGTGCCTCAATATACTCCACTTCAACTGCAATGGATTGCACTCAAGAGAGAAACAAAATCTGATGTATGAACTCATTACCACCCAACAAGCTCAGCTCACCATCCTGACAGAGTCGCACCTCACTAATGTATCCCCCCTTCACTACTCGCAGCTAGACATCCATCTGTCGCACTTTCACTCCTTCTCTTCCTTGCCACACACCGCGAGCATTAGCATCTTTCACCATCCTAACATTGTGGTCTCTATCATCATGGACCTCATTCCGTCTCGCGCAATATCTTTCCAGATTTATGGAACAAGGAAACCTTATCTGTTGTTGCCATCTATGCTCCCGGTAATGCCCTTGATTGCACACCCTTTTGGGAACTGCTTCACGAGAAACTATCCACAACCAACACCGATCTACTCCTTGGAGACTTCAACTGTGTTATCACCCCCTTAGACCGCCGCCCCTCCTTCCTCGACCCCGACTCTTCTCATCTTGCCACTCTACTAGAGGCCCATACCTTTCACGACACCTTTCGCACTTTCCATCCCTCTTTTTGAATTCACATACCACTTCCCCCCTTCTGGTGCCCTGGCTCGCCTCAACCGTCTGTACCACACTCCGAGTCTTCCAACCCCTATCACCGACATCTACCATGTCCCCATCCCCCCCAAACTGTCTGACCACACCAATGCTACCCTTCTAACCCTTGCCCCACCCCCATCCCCCCCCAAACGGTCACTTCCATGGAAAGTTAATACGTCGCTCTTAGACAGACCATGGGTAAAACGACACCTACTCTCCATTCTCTGTACAGACTGGCCCTCATCAAAACGCGCCATCACCCATCACCTTCGCCATTACTCACAACAGGAGGCCCTACATAAACGTCATACGATGTCCCACCTAGAACAAACTGTCGCCATACTTGAGCAGGGCTACGCCACCTCCCCCTGGGCTGGGTGCTGGGTGTGTGCAAAAGCACACACCCAGCTCCATTCCCACTACAAAAATAGGAGATTGACACATTCCCAAGCTGCACTCCTCAAATGGAATTCCCAAGGTAACAAACCTTCCCCCCTCCTCTCCTCCATCGCTATGACATCCACCACTATGCTACCCGCATGCAGACACTACTCTACTTTCTTTCTGCCGGTTTTGAGAAAGCATATGACTCCTTAAACAGGGACTACATGTTTCAGGCCTTGACCCACCTTGGCCTACCACCCTCCTTTCTGCGATGGATTCACCTCCTTCATCATAATACCTCCACCCGACTCCTTCTCAATGGCTCTCTTGTAGACCCAGTCCCCCTCTTTTCTTGGGTTCGCCAAGGATGCCCCATTGCCCCGCTTCTCTTCATCTGCGCCCTCGAGATAATCACAACTTGCCTCCGCCACCACCTCACTGGTCTACCCACCCCTGTGTGCCCCAAAACCCTTATTGGCTACGCCCATGACCTCACCATAATCTTCACGGCCCCAAGGGAAGTTGCTCTCTTGGCAAGACTCCTCCAAACTATAGCACACTTCAGTGGACTCTGCACCAACTACCGCAAGACCGACCTCATTCGCATTGGAGATCACACCCCGCCTGTATCCGCGTCTCCTTACCCTCTCCCCACTGCACCTGTCCGCATTCTTGGCCACATGTTCTGTCCTTCATTAGACCCCAATCACACTTGGGGACCTATAATCCAACGACTGCATGCTGTCGTCGCCATCTGGGCTAAGGCTCGTGTACCTGTTCAAACAAAAGTTAATGTCATCAACTCCTACCTTAACCCTGAGTTCCTTTATTATTCTTACATCTGCCCTCCGTCCTCTGAGTACCTCCACAATACAACTACTCTCCTCCTCAACTTCCTCTCCTCCAATACACACCGCGAAGACTTCTCCACTGGACTCCGACTGTACTCTCAAGAAACTGCCTGCGCTCCCAAACCCCGCGGGGGCCTAGGAGTCGTATGGCCTCCAACTCTCATTGCTGCACAAGCTACAAGATGGGGACACTCCTTCCTCTCTCCTGGGGAACCGCAATGGAAACACACTGCTTTGTTTACCCAACAAGTTCCGAAACAAGGACACTTCTTCCTCTCTCACCCTTTCCTCAGTCGACTCAAACTTCCCTCCCTTCATCCACGATGGCGCTTTATCTTCAAACACTTCCTCGCCTCCTCCCCACACATTCCCCCTCCCCCCGCACGCCTTCTCTTTGAAGAGCTTGCTCAGGAATTCGTGGCCTACAACTGCTTCATCTCCAAACATCGATCTACCTCTTTTGGTATACTCCCCTCGGAATGCTGGCTTCTGAATGAACAAATCACTCTTGGCACAATATTCTCCCAACCTCTGTCTTCCTTTTCATGGGCTCGACAGCGCATTATCCTTGACATCCTTGACTCTCTCCCCGTGTCATGGCTCCGCATTCTACATACCGGCGCATCGCTCCCTCAAACCCTCTCCTTCACCTCATACTTCACTATCCAATACCTCATTGGCCTCCCCACTTCAATGGTTTTCCACCTCCCCCCCAGGTCCCCTAACTTGCACCGAGTCTACCAGGTGTCACCCTCCCTAGAGCTCCAAACCCACTCTTGGGCGTGCCCCCACATGGCCCAAGGCAATGCTCTCACCCCTGTTTTCGTCTCTGAGAAGAACTCTGTCCTAGGGCTGCCTGCTCGGCCCCAGGTTCCATCATCCCAATTCCCCCTCCCCTCCCCCACCCTCCTCAAGGTATACTCCCACCTCCTCTGACACCACGACCTCACCCCATCCTATGAGACAAACTGGCAAGGAAGATATCCCCAAACCCGCTTTCACTGGACCTCCCTCCGTCGCAAGTTCAGGAACCTTCCCCTCGACCTTTGTATGCAGAACACTATGAACATAATCTTATTCCGATCCATCCCAGACGCCCACCGCACTCGCTTTATGAATTCGGACCACCGTGGTCCCTGTCCTTTTTGCCGTCAAGACGAATTAATCGAACACTGTTTCCTGCGCTGCCCCAGACTACAAGGTCTCATTGATCGTCTAGGCTGCATGTACCAGCACTTCTTCCCTAACCTTCCCTCAGACCCCATCGACCTCCTCTTAGGGCCATTCAAACCACTCACCTACAACGCTCCATGGGTCGTCATCCACGCTACGCTCTGTCACCTCATATGGCAAGAAAGATGGGCTCAACCCTCCTCCTCCCCAACACCCAAACTGATTTTCACGTTTTCCGTCGCCTTACAGCAACATATATGGCTCATTTCCTCCTTATCTACAGCTAAGTGCGGCAAGAAATCACACATTCATCTCAAGTCCTTCGAGTCCAAATTCTTCCGCCCCTTCCGGCTCTGTTATTTCCTCATCAATGAACCTCGATGTCCGTTACAACTGTCCTCGGTATTCACCCTTTGGTGGAAAAATCCAACCATCTACCCTTTCCCCCCGTAATACTATCCTTGGGGGGCCGGGTTCAACCCCTGGGATTGTTTTGGTGCTGAGGTAGCCCCCTGCCTCAGTCGGTCACGACCAAGGGCACAAAAAAAAAAGACTCCAGTGTTGCATGCAAAGCGTGCAGAGGGTTGCATAGTTATAACCCGAAAAAAAGTGGAGCACAAAATAATGTGACTCAAGAGAAATTTTCGGCATCGTCGACGGTGGTGAACTCGCTCACGTTGAGAGGGCGAGAGGAGAGTTGGAGAGTTTTCAAGCAAGGAGACAAAACTTTCGGGAGGCATTGAGAAATACAGACTCACGTGGAAATTCAGTTTGTACATCTCCATCTATGTGTCTTGGCGAGAGTTACTCAACGCAATTTACGGTGTTCAATTTGGAGTTCAAACGGCTAAGTTACGGCCGGGGGACGGAGGTGATCACAATGGTGGCATGGCATTCTGTTTTTTGAGGGTACGCAACTTCAACGAGGCATAACTTGGTGGAGACTTGACCAATTCTTTCGCGCCACCACTTCATGAGATGGGTCTACACAAGATCTACCCAACGCACCTATCGGCACCAAAACCCGAGTTCAAATGACTAAGTTATGCAAAGGGGACCGAGGTGACCATGATGGTGACATGGCATTGTGTTTGCCATGAGTGACAAGCGGATCCGAGCTATGAGAAGGACGGTGGTGACGGTGAAAAAACGGGCTTTGCTCGTCAAGAATGCGAGAAACACGAAGTGGCGCAAGGTGCACGCAATGGTGACATGCTATTGTGTCTCGCGCGCACTTTGCGTAGACGCGAGTGGTGAGAGGGGAATAAAAGGAGCAACTTGGGTACGTTGCAAGGAAGCTTGAGAGGGGAAAGAAATTGGGGATTGGCGGGTCGCGACTTCGCGCCCACCGCTCGCGCCATTCGAGGGGTGGCACGAGGTGACCACAATGGTGTCGCGGCATTGTGTCGCGCGCGAATTTGGACGGGCACCGAAGCATGAGAAGGACAAAGAGGTGGACCATATAAACGTGCCTCGGAACCACATGAGAGGGGAATACTTGTACGCACGGTTGAAATTAGCGAGTGTGAACTCGCTAAGAGGGCCGGCAAGAGGGGAGAAGGATTGGAAGGACTTTGTCAAGCGTGAATTAATGCGCAAGAGGTGCAACAGTGGGAAGTTGCGTTTATTTTATGGTGCGGAAAGGAAGGCAAGTGCGAAATGAGACACAAGTGGGGCAGCATTGGGAGAAGGCGACACGGCCGCAGGATCTCAAAAAAAGGGGATGCGACAAAGGGGGTCAAGCACGACTCATGGTCACGCCATGATAGCGGACAATAGGGCCGAAATGAGGCCGGAAGCAACGAGCGACCCGAGAGCGACAAAGGCGGCGGGTGGATTATGTTGACTCGAGCAAGAAGAAATGCGCCTTGCAAGTCTCGTGGCAATAAAGAAGGCCGTGGGAGGAAGGATATCGATGGATTTGGGAAAAAAAAAAAGGAGAGAGAAGGATGGTTATGGGAGAAGCACTTACAAAGCAAGTTTCGAAGATGAGAGGGTGAGGAGACAGAATGATAAAATTCGGATCGCCAAAGAAGGATGGATTCGTAAGCTTTTTTGGAGAATGATGGTGAGAGAGGGGACGGAGGAGAAGCGAGTGGAACTTTTTAAGAAGCAAGAGAGGCATCTTGGGGAAAGCGATCACTCGACTCAAGGGCGTCGCCAAAATTTTATTGGAACTAAGAAGCGAGGACCCTCACTTGAAGAACGTCAAAACGGGTTTAGGGTTTCTATCGAGCCATGATCCGGTCTAGATAGGCCTTCTATCGAGCCATGATCCAGTCAAGAGCCCTTTATGGTATGGAACTTTTTGGAACCAATGCTAAACTCCTCCAGCCTATTCAGAGCATCCTATTCGGAGCGATGAAGAAGTTGGTAGGCACAGGTCATTCTACTGCGGGGCTTGCAGCAGGACCTGTCATGCGCGAACTCGATCTATACCCCCTTCGGGCCCTAAGTGCGAGGGCACGGCTGAGAGCGCTATGCAAGTGGCCGAGTGCGGCCACCGCAGTACGCGCAATCTTCAAGACTACACGGAAACGCGCTGCGGACCAAACGTGGACGTGGCTGTCTGGGAGCCAACATCTTGCGATGAAGGTTTTCGGACCGGCTGTGCCTCCGTGGGGGACCAAGGCGTCACGCACGATCCTTGAGTACTATGGTGGAAGGGAGGCATTTGTGAAGGCAAAGGCCCATAAGCGATACAAAGGGGCCAAGTTCCGCGACACACGTGCGTACATAAAGCAGGCCATGTGGGTACCGCACCTCACAAGAGGGATCACATGGCTTGCTAGAGCCCGCTGCAATGGTGTTTGGTCAGAGCACCGTGCGGCATCTGCAGGGCTGATACCAGAGGAGTGGAAGGACAAATGCGTGCTGTGTGAGGAAGCACACGCGGATGGGTTTTTCGAGCACCTAACACAGCGGTGTCTGGAGACAGCAGACGACCGTTGGCAGTCGCAATTGTTTGCGTATTCCCAGTTGCTAACGGGGGAGATGTCACAATCTGGACGGCAGGCACCTATTGAGGCGGTTGTGTTGGCCCTAATGGGAGGGCGAGGTGGCAGGGATAAAGCTTCGCAGCATTGGCTGCAAGCTAAACTGCATTTGGACCCAAGGGAGGAGGAATCGGTCGCTGGCTTCCAGTGTACGGCCGATTTCTTCCAGCGGGTCCTGCCGCGACATCAAGCGCGGCTTTGGCAGCTAAGGACTTAAATCCCCACCTAGCCAATGCCCTGACGGGTACGGCAGCCCTCTTTATGAGGCGCGTGTTGGAGAGATATAAGCGAGGGCAGTTGTTACCGGAGCACCGGAGTCCCCCATTGTTAGGGGGCTCCCCCCATCGACCTTGGACCCATGACCAATGGCTCGTGACGCGAGGGGAAGAGGCAGGCGAAAGCCAAATGACGCGACTGAGGCAAACCCATCAAGGATGGAACCTCGGCCGCCGAACACGCCGCCGCTGAATCAGACCCAAGCTGAGCAGATCAAGAAGTCACCAGGGTAGCCGCTTCCGGAAGGGAGCCCGGTGGGAGGGATTTTCTGCCTGGACCATCTTAAAAACCAAACAAAAAAAAAAAAAACGTCAAAACGGGAAGAGCGGAGCAAACGTTGGCAAAACGAGGTCGCGAAGTCACACCGTCGACTCAGCAACGGGTCCTTACACCTTCGACGTTTCATCGAGGAGATGCTAGGGAGCTCGGATTGAGGGGACATGCAACCACTAGGCCGCGAGGAACAAGAAGCCGTCGCCAAGGTCGGGAGCCGCGCGCCACGCACGCTCGCGGGTGGAGCTCGGACGAGGGCGGAGCGACGAGGAGGTCGACTGCCGCATCGCCGAGGCCCATTGAGGTGGTGAGTTTGGGTGTCTTGAGCCGGTGTGGGATGGGCTTTTGGCTTGCGTGGGTGGGTGCAACGTCTGGAATTCTGTGCTTGGAGTAGAATGCATGTGGCGGTGCGAGTCCTTGATGAAATTTCAAGCAGAAGGTAGCGTGGGACAGCTTGGGACGAGACGCGTCTAGCGTGCTTGTCGGTGTTTGATTTGGACGGTGGTAGAGACCATGATGCCGATTCCTACGGAGCCGCGCGTTGCTTCTGTCTAGGGGCGTAGCTAAACGAGTACTCCACGGGTGAAAACCTATGCTTGTGTGTGGCGGTGGCTTGGAAGTCGCGGTGGAATACTTGAGCAGGTGTGGGAGAGGCCAATAGTGGAGTCCGAAGGCCCGTCGAGGGAGGTCGCAAATGAGATCGGCCGCCGTCGCGCGCCCGATCCTAAGCGCCACCTCTGTGAGAGCTTGTTGTCCCATCCTCGGCCTAATGAGTCTTCTCACGCTCTTGGGGATTACCTTCCCGTGTTCATGTGTGTTTGACGAGGCATATGGGAGGGCGAGGTGTGTTTGTGTGATCGACCTAAGCCGGGAACACTCCTTCTCTCACCTCAATGCTTGACTCCAAAGCACTCCTTTAACATACCCTTTGGCATTAGGATCGTTAGGAGTAAAGAGGCCCAACTATTGTGCCATCCGAGGCTTGCATGTACAGTTTGCTTGGATAAGCGCCCTTTTGTATTCATGTGGGTTTGGTGGAAGACCCTTTGGCATTAGGATCGTTAGGAGTAAGGAGGCTCAACTATTGTGCCATCCGAGGCTTGCATGTACAATTTGCTTGGATAAGCACCCTTTTGTGTTCATGTGGGTGTGGTGGAAGGTATGGGGAGTTGTGTTGGTCCAGGTTGTGAGGAGGCGTTACCCAACCGGTGGCCCGGACATCTCGCCAAGGTGTACGCGTCAAGTCAACCGTCGAAGACCAAGCCGTACCGGGAGGGCGTCGTCTGCACGGAGTCTAGAGGATCATAAGCTACGCCGCTCGCTCATCGCAACGACCAAGCTTGCGTTAGGGGACCGGGTGGTGCATCGTTGAGTGTCGCACGTCACGGCGTACCAACCTTGCTCTCGGTGGTCGGCGAGGCGGTGAGTGCGGGGGGGGCGTCGTGTAATCCTTCGTCGAGGGCGTGTGTCTAGAGTGGAGTGTAAGGCCGAAGTGCCATCGCAAGTCGAGTGAAGGTGGGGGCGGTTGCCGAGTGGTGCATGTGTGTGTGTGTCAGTCCAGGGCGTGGGGTGGCCCGCCACTCCACGCTTAGTCCTTAGGCAAGGTTAGTCGTTGTAGTAAGTCTAGTGTAGGGTAGTGCTCTTCATTGTTGTGGATTGAAGGAGTAGTTGGTAGATACTCTTTTTGGAACCAGGAGATCCAGGTTCGGCCCTTTCTAGTCGCAATTGTTTTGTGCAAGCATTGAGGGTCGTCGTGGGGTCGAACGAGTGTGTCCGTAGCATAGTCCAGCACCCGTGCACTTCCACTGGGGGGTGTTGGGTGAGTTAGGGGTCCTGCACGCCACGCCAGTCCAATTCCGCTGCGCACTCGTGTGGTTTGTGGGGTCCGGGCCACTCTCGACACGACGTAGCGTGAGGGCGACCATCGAAAAAGATTTGGGTACGTGTTTTCGGTCGCTAGCGCTCCCTTGGTATCAGAGCCAGGTTGTTCTGTGCACGTACGGTGAGGGATAGGTGTCGTTCTTGATTTATAGCTCAAAAATCTTGAAAAATCAGCTTCAAACACAATAGTTGTGGGATTTTGGTGGACGAAGGTCTCGTCACGACCTACGTCGTATGCTCCAAGTGTGCTCGCTTGTCTAATTCAAGTGATTTTTTGTGCGTTGTGTCTGTTTCAGGTCCTAGACGTGCATAAGGAAGAGTTTTTCGGGTTTCAAGACGGTCGGGGTTTTGGCCCCTCGGACTCGGAGGCTCTTCGAGAAGCGCGTGTCGAATCTATGTCGTATGCTCCAAGTGTGCTCGCTTGTATAATTCAAGTGATTTCTTGTGCATTGTGTCTGTTTCAGGTCCTAGACGTGCATAAGGAAGAGTTTTTCGGGTTTCGAGACGGTCGGGGTTTTGGCCCCTCGGACTCGGATGCTCTTCAAGAGGCGCGTGTCGAACCTACGTCGTATGCGCCAAGTGTGCTCGCTTGTCTAATTCGAGTGATTTCTTATGCGTTGTGTCCATTTGAGGTCCTATACGGAAGAGGTTTTTGGGTTTCGAGACGGTCGGGGTTTCGGCCCCTCGGACTCGGAGGCTCTTCGAGAGGCGCATGTCGAACCTACGTCGTATGCTCCAAGTGTGCTCGCTTGTCTAATTTGAGTGATTTTTTGTGCGTTGTGTCCGTTTGAGGTCCTAGACGTGCATAAGGAAGAGTTTTTTGGGTTTCAAGATGGTTGGGGTTTTGGCCCCTCGGACTCAGAGGCTCTTCGAGAGGTGCGTGGTGGATCTACGTCGTATGCTTCAAATGTGCTTGCTTGTCCAATTCAAGTGATTTCTTATGCGTTGTATCTTTTTCAGGTCCTAGGCGTGCATAAGGAAGAGTTTTTCAAGTTTCGAGACGGTCGGGGTTTTGGCCCCTCGGACTCGGAGACTCTTTGGGAGGCGTGTCGAAACCTACGCCGTGTGCTCCAAAGTGTGCCCAGTTGGCTGCTTATTGAGGGTTGCTGTGTGGCTCTTGTTTCAGGTACCCGGTGTGCATCGAAGAGGTTTCTGGGGGATCTCTAGTTGGCTGAGGTTTGGCTCCTTGGATTTGGAACCGTCGAGGGGTGCATTTCGACTCTGCCTTACCCTTCCTTGTTGTCTTCCTTTTTCCAGGATTGTGAGTGCAGGAGATAAGTGGAGTCATCGCAGCTAGGTGAGTGGGTGTGTGCTTTACTGTGTCCCGCGTATGATCGGTGGGCAGGATTTAGGCCGGAAGAAAGGACAAGGGGGTGAAGGGGAGCGATAGTTTGTATGTGGGGGATAGCTTGCATTTGCGCCTCATCACTTGGTTGGGGGTTTTGGAAGTTGGAGGGAACATTCTTGTCTTGCCTGGGGGTTAGGGTTGCAAGGGGGGAGCTTGTGCCTGACTGCATCATCAGATCTATTGTCTATTCAAAAAA
>SZWC01002039.1:131511-158114 GCA_023375785.1 Penium margaritaceum | reverse complement strand
AAGAAGAGAGAGGGGGGAAAGAGAGAAAGAAAGACGAGAGGAGAGAAGAGGCCTCAAAAGAGCCCCAAAAGAGGACGAGCGGGCCATCGAAAAAGGGGAAAGAGGGAAGACGGGTGGAAGAAGGCCCAAATCTTCAACCATCACAATACCAAGGAGGAGTAGAAGTCTGGAGGAGTGGAGGCGGAGAAGAGGGGTGTGCCGCGCGGGAGGTTGAGTACCTTGTTGTGCACCGTGAGTGAAACGTGATGTCAGTGTAGTCTCCTTGTCCCGACAAAGTGAGGAGAGGAGTTGTGGTGTGAGTTGTGAGACCCACCGTCGGCAGTGGGGAGTGGTGTTGTCTCTTCTATCCCGCAGTCGTAACGTTAAGTCACCCTAGGGGCACCGGTAGGCGTGCCCTAGGAGAAGTGTGTATCCCATCCTGTTCCGTCATCCAAGTCATGCCATTGGAGTATGGTGCGTGGTGACATTTGGTGTTGGGCATAGTAGAGAGTGTGGTCTGTGATTTGCATCACCGTGGCAAAGATTCCAGTAGATAGGAGGGGCGTAAGGAGGGGGACCCGTCCCTCCCCTTATCGACGTCCGTCACTTGTGTTGGGGGTCCAGAGTGGAGAAAGGGAGTCAGTAGGATTGGGGGGAGAGTTGGGAAGCGGGTTGGTCAGGAGCACATCGACTGTCACCACCGAGGGAGAGGGGGAGTCTGTCTCTCTCACCACTGCGACTGAATTGATTGAGGGGCTATTACAGTTGTCTATAGAGGAAGAGGGGAGGAAGGAGAGTGGCGTGACAGTCTATAGTCCAGCGAGGGAGAAAGGCAAGGGGTCAGGGCAGGGACAAAAAGGGACCACACGGAGGGTGGCCATGGCGATGCCATTTGTGGCGTCGCTTGGCCAACCGGAAAGCTACGATGGGGATCCAGGGACTGCAGTGATATGGGCTGAGAGGGTGCAGAACCTCTTGGCGCTGAGCTTTCAAGGGGTAGGAGAGGATTTGAAGCTGGGGTACATCAAGAACTACTTGAGGGGAGCCGCAAGGGAGTGGGCATCCCAGGGGCAGTTTGCAGATGCTCAAGATTTCTGGACTAAGTTTTTGGTGCGTTTCAGGCCTACTGTGGAGGAGGTGACTGCGCGGAACCTACGGCGGTTGGAGCAGTTGCAACGCAGGCCGGAGCAGACAATGAGGGAGCTAGCTGACCAGATCCGTTACCTGGTAGCCACGCTCCCCACGTACCCAGAGACCAAGATGGTGGACTACTTCCTGGAGGCGCTCGATCAAGCCACCCGGGCTGCCGTCATGCCCACATAGCCACACACGCTTAATGCCTGCGTGAGCTCCGTGGAGTGGTACGAGTACCACGGTTGAGGAGCACACAACCAGGCAGAGGCGGGGACATCACAGCTCCGTGTCCAAGCCGCACCATACGCACTACACCAGCCAGGGGTAGCAGTAATGCAGCAGCCGATGCAGCAGCCGATGCAGCAGCCGATGCAGCAGCCGATGCAGCAGCCGATGCAGCAGCCAATGCAGCAGCCGATGCAGCAGCCGATGCAGCAGCTGATGCAGCAGCCGATGCAGCAGCCGATGCAGCAGCCAGTACAGCAGCAGGCGCAGCCGACCTGGGTGGACGTACAAAAGTTAGCAGCAGAGGTAGAGCGGATGAGACTACAGCTCGCACAAGCGCAGCAACAAGGGCCTATGCAACAAGGACCGCCAGGGCGGCCAACCATGATGGGAGGACCGCCACCATACCGGCAACAGGGACCGATTGTATGCCATCGGTGTCACAAGGAGGGGCACATTGCGCGGTATTGCCCAGGCCTGCAGCAGCAACAGCCAGTGGCACTAACGGTGAACTATGCAGGGGCGCAGGACATGTCGCCAGCCGCACGCATCCTTGCAGGACTTGCTACGAGCACTGGGCCTGTGCAAGGGAGTGCATCACACTACGCGGGTGCAAAGGAGCCATCCCCGGCAGCCCGCATTATCGGCCAGCTAGGGGGTGCTACTGCCACCACCGCAGCAACCGCAGCAGCGGCACGAGGCGCACAATAGTTGAAGCCGGTTTTATGCACAGGAGGGGTGGGGGCTTTGACCTCAAAGGCCCGCGGCCAGGATGAGAAGGGAGGCGTGCGGGTGTCTGCTGCTTCATACCTGTCAGTGCCACGTGACCAGCTACCCACCAAGCCCGGCACGAGGGACGTGCCCTTTACACTGGAGCAGGCGCGGGCCATACAAGCTGGAAGGGTGCAACCGGGGGCGAGCCACCCCCTACGTGAGCGACAGGCACGTAACGACCGAGGGGCATACAAGGGAGGATCAACATCAATGCCGCGGGTGTCTTTGGTGGAGTAAATGAAGAGCACTCCGGTCAAAGTGAGTATGTGGAACTACATCCATGACTGCCCCGCAGCCAAGCAGGAATTGGTTGAGCTGTTGGTGGGAGAAGCAACAGGAGGAGCAGAGGAGGAGCAGGAAGAAGCAACCGCGGCAGCGGCGATTGTAGCAACGGCAGTAGGGCAGCCCGATGAGCAGCTGGGAGAGGAAGCAGAGCAGAGGAGGAAAGGGAAAGGGAGAGTAGCAGACAATGCAACTGATGAGGATGATGTGGAGGCAGCAGAGGTGGCAGCAGTAACTGCAGCAGTGGATGAAGTCATCGTAGCAGAGGAGAAGGAGAAGGAGACTAGGGTAGCCGCTGCGGAATCCATGACGGTTGGGAGCAGAGCGCCCATCTTCTCAGTGTCTTAAGCAACTGTGGGGATCGGACCGCATGAGTTCAAGGCCATCGTAGACTCAGGGGCCAGCACCACCATGCTATCTCAGATGGTGGTGAGGATCTTGGGTCTGCTGGATGTGGTGGAAGCGAGCAACGTGAGATTCCAGACGTCGAACGGAGGGGAATTCAAGCCATGGGACGTCATCAAGGGGGTACCTATCTGAGTGGGTGCTCTCACCATTGATGTGGATGTAGCAGTGACAGCTGCAATGAGTTATGATCTGCTGTTGGGCAATGACTGGCTGTACCTGGCTAAGGCAGTCATTGACCAGGACCGCAAGGAGTTGCGTTTCAGGATCTCACCCACGGAGGTTGCAGCGGTGCTACTGGAGTGCGACATCGTGTCAAAAAAGGTGCGCACACAAGGAGAGCAGCAGCCACAAGTGTCGGCATTCCACGTTGCTGCCCCACTTGCGCTTGTGGAGTCAGCAGCACTACTCAGGTGTGGCACAAACGGGGGAGAGGGACGGCGGGTGGCACAGCAGCATGGGGAAGCAGCGCAGCAGCAGCTGGCAATGAAAAGGGTGCCTGAACAGGTACAACAGGAAAAGGTGGACGAAGTGGAGCTCGTCGTGCAACATTGGGAGCAGGGGCGTGTGGGGACTGAAGATCCGGCACGTACATATCTGGAACCCACGATCGAGGAGTAGCAAGAGCCAGAGCTGCAGCAGCTGTATGTATTTTTGGCAGGACACCCGGTGTACTACCAGTCAGCACTGTTCCAACATGCTGAGCATAACCTCACCCGAGCCATCCGTTTTCGTAGACGCCGTGCTGCAACGATTGGCCACAAGAGAGATGCCATGGCAAGCAGAGTAGATGATGCGAAAGTAGCAGCAACAAGGGGGAAGGCAGCGCTTGCAGGGGCAACAGTGGCAGCGGAAGGGGCAGCCGTAGAGGCAGGGCAAACTGAGGCCCTTGTGAGTCTAGTGGGAGCAAAGGCAGAAGTGGTGGTTGGGCCTACGGCAGTGATCAAGAGGCTGAGGACCTTGGATGCATCAGGAGCTGTGCCTGTCACCCCTCTTGTACCACGCCGGCTTCTCCCTCGTCCCGCCATTCGAGGAAGGCGTTGGAGGCCAAGAATGAGAGCAGCATACTTGGACGAGGGGCCAAATGCACTCGTATGGGTCCCAGGTACACCAGGCAGGTGGGAGAATCGCGCAGAAGCTGAGGCAAGGAGGGCAAGGTCGGAAGCAGCAGAGGGGGTGTTGGAAAGGACAGAGGGTGTGAACCAGGAGGTGGTGAATGAATCCCAGACGCCGGCAAAAGCAATGGCAGTGCAGGTAGAGGTAGCAGCGGAAAGGAGTGGTGAGGACAAGGAGAACAGGCGGGGGGGACTAGAGGAGGGAGAGATCCCAGGTGGGGAAGAACGAGAGGCAAGGGGGGATGAGTCAGGACCCCCACTAGAGGAGGGCAAGATTGGCAGTGAAGGGGAACCGGAGGCGATGGCCATGATGGCCATAGCCATGGTAGGTGAGGAGGGTGAGGAGGTCAACGCCATGAGGGAGGAGTATGTGAGAAGGAGGGCGCGTGCCCAGGGGGACGTGAGGCGGCTATGGGGGTTTGAACCGTTTGAGGAGAGAGAAGCGGTGCGAGAAGTCGGCATGGAGGTATCGAGGAGAGAACGAGTGTATGAGTATCAAAATGAGCTGGAAGGCTCTGAGGCAGAGGCCCTGAACTTTGCATACACCACCCACTGCTGGGTACTACGCTTGTTGCAGGGGAGGAACCTGACAAGCAGCCAACAGATCTGGGACTCTGCCATGCAGCTATACGAGGAGGTGTTGGGTGACGCGAGGGCAAGGCCATTCACCAAGGGGGCCATCATCGCGGTCATCGCCGAGCTCACCTACTTTTTGGCCAAGCAGCAGCAGCAGCAGCGGCAGCAAGGGCAAGAGGTGAGGCTTGGAGCCTCCCAGCGTGTGCAGCTATTTTGGCCGGGGGATGACGAGGGAGCAGAAGGGGTGCCAGCAGAGTACGAGGACGAGTGGGGGAGTATGACGGTGCTGTGGAAGCTCGCGCAACATGAGGTACGGAAGATGGATAAGGGGCAGGATGTGTGTGACGCGCTTGGTTTGATGAGGGCATTCTTGTACATGGAGGAAGGAGAGCAGTACCACGAGTGTCTGTATGAGCTATGGACCGGGATGGAAGGGATGGGTGGAGTAGTGTCACCTGAGACATGGGCATTACCCACCCAATTGGAGGGACTGGTTGGGCATGGGCATGAGGATTCGGACGGGGAAGAAAGGCGAGGGGCAAGGCGGCAGGCAATGTGGGAAGAGGAGATGCGAGAGGATAATGGGGAGGCAAGTGGGAATGAGGAACAGTCAGGGGATGAGGAAGAAGAGGGGAGTCATGGGAGGGGTGCCTCGGAGGAGCCCTGCCATGAGGTACCTCCATATGACAAGGACGATGGAGGACCAGGAGTAGGAGGGGGTCAAGGGCGCGGACAAGGTCTGCGAGCAAGTGGCAGTTCGGGTGTAGCAGGATGTACGGGAGTCGTAGGTGGTACTGACGACGATGGAAAGAGGACTGACAAAGGAGTTGGGACAGGCATGGTGGAAGGAGATTGCAAGAGGAAGGAGTGTGGAGCTGAGGGAGGAGACGGTGGTTCCAGAGACCAAGATGAATAGTTCGGGCAGTTGCTTCAGTCGCCCCCCATCATCCTTGGTGAGAAGGAGGAGCAGGATACAATGGGTGCTGCCGACCTAGGAGAAGAAGCAGGGGTACACTGGGTGCGTACCACGGTCGCCAAGAAGCTGCGCTTGACCCACCCACTCATAGAGCAGGCAGTGCGTCACCACGCACTTGAGCTCCGAGGACAGGTTCTCGGCGGTACACCCCTGCTGCCCATGGACAAGGTCGGTGCCTTTCATGCTGCAGTGGAGGAAGTGGCTATGGAGGCCCGCCTCTTTGGGCCCAACGTCAGTTCGTATCAGCCATTAGAAGATGGACGCGGTGATATGGGAAGCAGCGTACTGAATGAAAAAGAGGGAGAGTGGCTTTTAAAGCATGTGGCTGGACATGAGTTGGAAGTTCATGCTAACGTATCATTGACCGTGTACCTCGTGCGTGACCTCCGCCTTGCACTTAGCCACATGAATGCGGATGATTGGTGGATGGTGAGTTGGCTCATTGGGAGGTTGAGGGAAGGCATGAAAGGAATGGGGGAACTTGTGACTGCAAAGACATGGGCAATGTTCGAGTAGGAGATGAGGAGAGGGCCACAGCCCCTAAGTAGCAGCCCAGGAGGAGGCTCTCCTCCTACGGTGGTGCCATAGATGGTCACATGGGCCATACAGGAGGATTTAAAGGAAGAGGATTACGGGGAAGAGCATGAGGAAGTTCGACAGGCTAAGCTGATGGGGGGATTTGAGCATGTGGCGGAAGTGTTCAGAGGAAGTTGGGAAGTGCCGACTACAAGGAGAAATTTGTAGAGCATCGTGAGCCATACGAGCAGGCAATGGACGGGATCCTTGATTCTAGTAGAGACGCCGGCAAGGGAGGGGCATTGAAGGGCAGCCAAAGGAAGCAGAGAAGGCGAGGTCAAAAGGGGAGGAGAAGGTGGTGGTGGAAAAACACATGAACAAGGAGGCAGTACAGATCCCGGTCTGTCCGGACTTGACCCCGCAGCAGAAAGAGGACCTGGAAGTGTTGTGCACCCACTACGCACACATCTTCAGCTCCAGGCCCAAGAGGATTGGAGACTGTGGTGTTGAGTTTGCCATCGACACGGGGGACTGCCCCCCTATTGCCACGCGACCCTTCCGGATGTCCCCAAAGGAGAAGGAGGTATTGGATGGAGAGATACAGGCATGGTTAGACCAGGTTGTCATTCGGCCTGGCGCTAGTCCCTGGGCCTTTCCAGTGGTGATGGTCCCAAAGAAGGATGGAGGATTCCGTGTGTGCATCGACTATCGTGTGCTGAATGAGAAGACGATGGCAGATGCGTATCCTCTCCTCAGGATCGACGACATCATCGACGTTGTGGGGGGATGCAAGGTCTACAGTACGCTGGATGCCAAGGCAGCATATCACGCCATCCGTATGGACCCAGGAAGCGTCGCCAAGACAGCCTTTGTGACTCATCGGGGGTTGTACGAATTCATGCAACTTCCCTTTGGATTGAAGAATGCACCAGCCGCCTTTCAGCGAGTCATCAACAGGGTGCTACATCGGGTGACATGTGCAGTCCCGTACCTAGATGACATCATCATCTTCTCGCGTGATTGGGACGCCCACATACAGGATCTCGAAACAGTATTCTCGCAGATCGAGGCAGGTGGGTTGGTGATCAAAGCGTCCAAGTGCAGCTTGGGAGCAAGTCAGGTGCTATATTTGGGGCACGTGGTGGGAGCACACGGCGTGTCTCCAGACCCGCAGAAAGTGGCAGCTATTGCACGCATGCCAGCGCCAACCACACCAACAGAGGTGAGGTCATTCTTGGGCCTTGCAAGTTACTACAGACGGTTCGTACGGGACTTTGCAAAGATCGCAAGGCCCCTGCATGCCCTAACCCGTCTGCGGTAGGACTTTGTGTGGACGGAGGAACGCCAGCACGCATTCGATCGACTCAAGGAGGCACTCATGAGCGCACCAATTCTGGTGTCGCCAGACTTCGGAAAGCCGTTCATAGTGTAGACAGACTTCAGCTACCAAGGCATGGGAGCAGTTCTAGCACAGAAGGACATCGAGGAGAGGGAGCGAGTGGTGTGTTATGCCAGTCGCACGTTGGTGGGAGCAGAGGTAAACTATGCACCAGTGGAGGGGGAATGTTTGGCGGTGGTGTGGGCAGTACAGTACTTCCGCCCATACCTATACGACACGGAGTTCACGCTGGAAACAGATCACTACGCCTTAGAGTGGCTGCACTCCATGAAGAACCCTACAAGGAAGTTGGTCAGGTGGGCCATTTTGCTGCAGGAGTACCAGTTCACAGTGCGGTACCGCAAGGGAGCATCAGCAACGAACGTGGATGCATTGTCACGAATGCCACTCCCGGCTGCGGAGTAGCCGTTGGCATGTAAGGGGGAGGTGGAGACAGGATATTCCCTTATGGGAAGCTTTGTCTTACAGGCAGTGGCAGCTGAGGAAGAGATGGGAGGGGAAGCAGCACAAGCACCGGAACAGGAGGCACAAGAAGAGGAGACAATACAAGAAGAACAAGCAACATGACAAGACCAGCCAACACAGCAATTCGGGCAGCAGACTGGCATGACAGGCGAGGGAGGACAGGATGACAAGGGTCAAAATGATGACCCCCAGGAATTTTTTTTCGATCATCATCTGGATACAGCTTGGCAGGACGAGGACGAGGAAAGTGCCGGCGATGTGACGCTGGACACTAACCTCATTGAGTTTCTCACCAGTGGGGTGATGAGTCCGCTGTGGCCTGATAAGGAGAGGCGCAGAGTGAGGGCACGCGCACAACGGTTCTTCATGCAGCAGGGGAAACTCATGCGTTACCCAACCGGACGTTACCCTGCGCGCGAGGTTCCAGCCCTTGAGGAGCGGGAGGCGATTGTAGTGCGTGCGCACAAGATGGGGCATTATGGAGTGGAGCGGACCGCTAACTTGGTAAGCACCAGCTGCTATTGGTCGGGGATCTTCCGTCTGGCCAAAAATGTGGTGCTTTCCTGTCAGGGATGTCTATTTACGCGAGCAACTTTCACCATGCAGACGCCGCTCCAGAGTGTTCCAGTGGTCGGGCCATGGCATAGGGTAGTGGTGGACCTGGCAAAATTGCCGCCGACGCTGAGCGGAAACCAGTGGGTGGTGGTGGCCATTGACCATTTCACTAAGTGGGTCGAAGTGCGGGCCCTGCAGAACAAGACGGCAGAGGGGGTTGCACACTTCTTGCTGGAGGACGTGATCTGCCGCCATGGGGCGCCAAAGGTGGTATACTGCGACCAAGGGGGAGACTTCCAGTGAGAGGTGGTAGCACTGTTGAAGGCGTGGGACGTGTACATCGAGCTGTCAACACCAGAACACCCTCAGTCTTTGGGGCTGGTGGAGCGGTTCAACCGCACCCTCAAGGTAGCATTGGCCAAGACCGCCTCTACGCACGGTATGGAGTGGGATCGTGTGTTGCATCTGGTGGCTGCAGCGTACAGGTTTGCTGTGCAGTCATCAATCAAGTTCAGCCCATTCTACCTCACTTACGAAAGAGAGGCCAATCTTAACCTCCTGGGTGAGCCAGCGTTTGGGGAACAGGATCTGAGTGAAGCCACTGAGAGGCAAGTGGTGGAGTACGTTGTTGAGCGAGTAGTAGATGTGCAGGCAACAATCTCTCAAGTGTGGCAGAACAGTGATCGGGCGCAAGTGAGCCAGCGGGAGAAGTACAATAAGCAAAGGATCGTCCCTGCAAAGGCGAAGAAGGTGAAAGTGGGCACCATGGTACTATGGAACTGTGCCCGAGGAGGAGGACGCAGCAGAACTGAGCATGCAGTACAAGGACTCTGGGAGGTGGCAGAGATCTACCCGGACTTTCATGTGAGGCTCGTGGGTGACGGGCCAGGGGATGGTTTTGTAGCAGCCTCGAGGACTGCTACCCTGTGACAGACACTGACCTTCAGTACCAGTGGATCAGCACCATCGCACCAAGCAAGCAGATGTGGGAGAGATTGAGGGAGTGGAACAAGAAGACAGCATTGGGAGGGGAGAGGAGGATTTGGCAAAGAAAGAAGCAGCAAGGAGCGGGCGAGCCAAGAGGAGCAGAAGTGGAGGAGGAGCCTGAAGTCGGAGAGAAAGGACCAGAGATGGAAGACGTGGAGGAGAGCTTGTCTCTCCGTCGATACCTCTCGACTGCTGAGCCTATCCCAAGTGGCACGCACAAGCGTTACATGGATGAAGATGAGGAGTCTGAGGGTGGAGCACAGGGGGAAGGTGGGCCACATGAGGTGACATTCGGGGAGGATGCTGAGACCATGTTTGGGACACCAGCAGTCGTGTCCACGATGGCAAGCCAGGTTGCGGAATCTACACCAACTGCACCAGTAAAGTCAAAGGAAGGAGAGAAGCATCTTGAGGGGGAGAAGCTGACGGTGAGGAAGAAAAAGAAGAAGGCTGACGAGGTGGGAGGACAAATGCTAAAAACAACTTTGGTTCTGGGAACCCCAGTCCGAGGACCCGTGAACGCCACATCGACCCCATTAACCCTGGCAAGCAAAATAGTTGCACTAGCACCAGGAGCAACATCAATGGTGATAGCCGCCAGAGCAGGAGGAGTAAGGGCAGCGGTGCCTGCAGGGATGGCAACGCTGGTGGCAGCCCCTACCATGGTCACCATGGCCACCCCAGCAGCGATATCGGCAGCAGCAGCAGCAGGAGCAGTAGGAACTAAGGATGATACCGGCTGGAGGAAGGTGAAAGAGAAAGCAGCCGACGAGGGGCAAGCAAGGGGCAAAAACAAGGAGAAGGCGGACAAGGGAAAGAAAGTCAAGAGGAAGAAGAGCAAAGAGGGAGCGGGCACCAGTGGTGCACTACTTGCCAAGGAGTAACAGACTGGATTTGAGAGGGAGTGCCTAGCAGAAGGCATCCCGAGGGGAGCACTATGGAGGAAGAGAAGAGCTGACAGGGGTGTCTGCTAGGTCTGGGTTTTGATACAGGGTGACCCCTAAGGCACCAATGCTTTTCCCCAGGAAAAAAAATGGGTAGTCCCCTGGAGGCTATAGGAGGAGTAGGAGGAGCAACGGTGGATAGCAGTAAAAGGGGTAGAAGCGAGGTAGGAGGTTGAAACAGAAGAAGAGAGGGCTTCCAAGAGCTGCGGAGCAGCTGCTTTGTGAGGGGGAGGTTACACCTATAACCCGAAAAAACTGGAGCACAAAACAATGTGACTCAAGAGAAATTTTTGGCATCATCGACGGTGGTGAAGTCGCTCACGTTGAGAGGGCGAGAGGAGAGTTGGAGAGTTTTCAAGCAAGGAGACAAAACTTTCAGGAGGCATTGAGAAATACAGAATCACGTGGAAATTCAGTTTGTACATCTCCATCTATGTGTCTCGGCGAGAGTTACTCAACGCAATTTACGGTGTTCAATTCGGAGTTCAAACGGCTAAGTTACGGCCGGGGGACGGAGGTGACCACAATGGTGGCATGGCATTGTGTTTTTGGGGGGTACGCAACTTCAACGAGGCATAACTTGGTGGAGACTTGACCAATTCTTTCGCGCCACCACTTCATGAGATGGGTCTACACAAGATCTACCCAACGCACCTATCGGCACCAAAACCCGAGTTCAAATGACTAAGTTATGCAAAGGGGACCAAGGTGACCATGATGGTGACATCGCATTGTGTTTGCCACGAGTGACAAGCGGATCCGAGCTATGAGAAGGACGGTGGTGACGGTGAAAAAACGGGCTTTGCTCGTCAAGAACGCGAGAAACACGAAGTGGCACGAGGTGTACGCAATGGTGACATGCTATTGTGTCTCGCGCGCACTTTGCGTGGACGTGAGTGGTGAGAGGGGAACAAAAGGAGCAACTTGGGTGCATTGCAAGGAAGCTTGAGAGGGGAAAGAAACTGGGGATTGGCGGGTTGCGACTTCGCCCCCACCGCTCGCGCCATTCAAGGGGTGGCACAAGGTGACCACAATGGTGTCGTGGCATTGTGTCGCGCGCGAATTTTGACGGGCACCGAAGCATGAGAAGGACAAAGAGGTGGACCATATAAACGTGCCTCGGAACCACATGAGAGGGGGATACTAGTACGCACGGTTAAAATTAGCGAGTGTGAACTGGCTAAGAGGACCGGCAAGAGGGGAGAAGGATTGGAAGGACTTCGTCAAGCGTGAATTAATGCGCAAGAGGTGCAACAGTGGGAAGTCGCGTTTGTTTTATGGTGCGGAAAGGAAGGCGAGTGCGAAATGAGACACAAGTGGGGCAGCATTGGGAGAAGGCGACACGGCCGCAGGATTTCAAAAAAAGGGGATGCGACAAAGGGGGTCAAGCATGACTCATGGTCATGCCATGATAGCGGACAAGAGGGCCGAAATGAGGCCGGAAGCAACGAGCGACCCGAGAGCGACAAAGACGGCGGGTGGATTATGTTGACTCGAGCAAGGTCGCAGTCGTCCCTCGATCGAGGCCACTATTTTTATAAGGAGAAATGCGCCTCGCAAGTCTCGTGGCAATAAAGAAGGCCGTGGGAGGAAGGATATCGATGGATTTGTGAATAAAAAAAGGAGAGAGAAGGATGGTTATTGGAGAAGCACTTACAAAGCAAGTTTCGAAGATGAGAGGGTGAGGAGACGGAATGATAAAATTCGGATCGCCAAAGAAGGCTGGATTCGTAAGTTGTTTTGGAGAATGATGGTGAGAGAGGGGACGGAGGAGAAGCGAGTGGAACTTTTTAAGAAGCAAGAGAGGCGTCTTGGGGAAAGCGATTACTCGACTCAAGGGCGTCGCCAACATTTTATTGGAACTAAGAAGCGAGGACCCTCACTTGAAGGATGTCAAAACGGGAAGAGCAGAGTAAACGTTGGCAAAACAAGGTCGCGAAGTCACACCGTCCACTCAGCAACAGGAGAGAGCCGACTAAAGCTTGAGACGGCTGCTCTCTTGTCACATCCGCTTGAAAAATTTAACGAGCGCCTCGGGGGAGCTACCGACTAAGGAACAACGCGGGCCGCGCGACTAAAATCAAGCTTGGAAGGCCGACAAGAAATGAAGCGAAGACCGTCACAGCATGGGGAGCTAGAGGGGAACGGAAAAGATTCCTCAAACAATTTCGTTTGAGATAATCCTAGGGGGAGTAGATGCTAGTGCTAGTCCTAGTTTCTACTTCAATTTACCAGCTCTAGGAGGTGCTCGTAGAGGGCAAGGGGGTTCGAATCCACCTAGCTGGGTGTAGCAATTTCAGACTAGTTGAGATTGGATTAAAAATGGGAGTCACGCTTCGGCGGACCTGTGAGAGGTGCGAGGTATAGTCATTGTCCTAGGCATTGTTTCAAGCTAATGTTGACATTGTGACTAACTGCCGCTCCATTTGCTCTCGCTCGCCATTCCTTGCTCGTGTTATTCCCGTCCGTGATCATCCACGTACCCGGAGCCGCGTGTGTTTTGGGAGTAGGACTCGGCTGGAAGCAAAGATGTCCGTGCAACGTTCACTCGTCGTAGGCTAGGTCCTTACACCTTCGACGTTTTATCGAGGAGATGCTAGGGAGCTCGGATTGAGGGGACATGCAACCACTAGGCCGTGAGGAACAAGAAGCCGTCGCCAAGGTCGGGAGCCGTGCGCCACGCACGCTCGCGGGTGGAGCTCGGACGAGGGCGGAGCGACGAGGAGGTCGACTGCCGCATCGCCGAGGCCCGTCAAGGTGGTGAGTCTGGGTGTCTTGAGCCGGTGTGGGATGGGCTTTTGGCTTGTGTGGGTGGGTGCAACGTCTGGAATTCTGTGCTTGGAGTAGAATGCATATGGCGGTGCGAGTCCTTGATGAAATTTCAAGCAGAAGGTAGCGTGGGACAGCTTGGGACGAGACGCATCTAGCGTGCTTGTCGGTGTTTGATTTGGACGGTGGTAGAGACCATGACGCCGATTCCTATGGAGCCGCGCATTGCTTGTCTAGGGGCGTAGCTAAACGAGTGCTCCACAGGTGAAAACCTATGCTTGTGTGTGGCGGTGGCTTGGAAGTCACGGTGGAATACTTGAGCAGGTGTGGGAGAGGCCAACAGTGGAGTCCAAAGGCCCGTCGAGGGAGGTCGCAAGGGAGATCGGCCGCCGCCGCGCGCCCGATCCTAAGCGCCACCTCTGTGAGAGCTTGTTGTCCCATCCTCGGCCTAATGAGTCTTCTCACGCTCTTGGGGATTACCTTCCCGTGTTCATGTGTGTTTGACGAGGTATATGGGAGGGCGAGGTGTGTTTGTGTGATTGACCTAAGCCGGGAACACTCATTCTCTCACCTCAATGCTTGACTCCAAAACACTCCTTTAACATACCCTTTGGCATTAGGATCGTTAGGAGTAAGGAGGCCCAACTATTGTGCCATCCGAGGCTTGCATATACAGTTTTCTTGGATAAGCGCCCTTTTGTATTCATGTGGGTTTGGTGGAAGACCCTTTGGCATTAGGATCGTTAGGAGTAAGGAGGCCCAACTATTGTGCCATCCGAGGCTTGCATGTACAATTTGCTTGGATAAGCGCCCTTTTGTGTTCATGTGGGTGTGGTGGAAGGTATGGAGGAGTTGTGTTGGTCCAGGTTGTGAGGAGGCGTTACCCAACCGGTGGCCCGGACATCTCGCCAAGGTGTACGAGTCAAGTCAACCGTCGAAGACCAAGCCGTACCAGGAGGGCGTCGTCTGGAGGCACGCTTAGTCCTTAGGCAAGGTTAGTCGTTGCAGTAACTCTAGTGTAGGGTAGTGCTCTTTCTTGTTGTTGATTGAAGGAGTAGTTGGTAGACATTCTTTTTGGAACCAGGAGATCCAGGTTCGGGCCCCTCCAGTCGCAATTGTTTTGTGCAAGCGTTGAGGGTTGTCGTGGGGTCAAACGAGTGCGTCCGTAGCATAGTCCAGCACCCGTGCACTTGCACTGGGGGGTGTTGGGTGGGTTAGGGGTCCTGCACGCCAGGCCAGTCCAATTCCGCTGTGCACTCGTGTGGTTTGTGGGGTCCGGTCCACTCTCGACACGACGTACCGTGAGGGCGACCATCGAAAAAGCTTTGGGTACGTGTTTTCGGTCGCTAGCGCTCCCTGGTTACATAGTAACCTAGTACAATTATTGCCAGACTCACAATAATTTTCAAGTTTAAAAGTTCGTTAAACTTGATTGGCTAAAAGACATGTGTGCAGAGAAGCTTCTAAAATTCTCTTTGAATTTTTCTAAATTTTCTTTGCCTTGTCCAAGTTGATGTCGTCAATCCAGCATGCAAAGGTGCTTGGATACATGATACCGTAGTAGTACTTGAAAGGTTGAGACAAAAGTGAAAGATTATGAAGACAAAGTGTGGTGGGGGTGTGGGCATTTGGGTCAAATGTAAAATCCTGTTGGGGCATTCGATACAAGGACAAATCAAATCATGGCTGTGATCTCAACTCAGCATGTGCGAATTTCTCTAGTACTTTGTTGCTCAAAATCTGGAATTTGAATGCCGCACAGCGTGTGTCTAGTGTGGCCGCGTGCTTGCAGCCGCGTTGTTCATCGCTCAACCGCATTGCTACACCAATGTCTTTGGCAAGTGTCAAACTATTTTGGTGAACAAAAACACATTGTACCCATATGAGCAGAAACCGGAATTGGGGACAGACCAAAACAAAGCCACTGCAAATAGGGACAAAGACCAAAAAAAAAGTGGTCAAAACATTATTTGAACCACCTTTCATGTTCTAGTTTGGTATTCAGAATATAACTTTTTATGTTTATCTTCATTACCTGACTCGTGGATATGGGAAGGTCAACCCTTTGCTCTTGTGGATATCTAATCATGTACTCCTTGTGAGAAATGTCGCAATCCTTTGAGATTCCTTGTGATTCTGAAAGCTATATCTATGTAGCGGGAGGACCGGTTCGGCCCTCCCTCCTCGCTGAAGCTAGGGGTGGTTACGCACCACCCCTCGCATCAGCGAGGGCTGGCCGGCGGCCAGCACTTTGCTGGCATGCCGGCCAGCTCGCTGTCGGCCGGCTGGACGGCCGGCGGCCGGCCAGCCACCAGCCGCCGATCGCGGCCTCAGCCCGATCGGCGGCTGAGAGGCCACGTGGGCCTCAAGGGAAAGGCCTCGTGGCCTTGTGCCCTGGCCCCCCCTCGCCCCCCTTGCAAGATAAGCAAGCAACGATGAGGGATAGGGGGATCGAGGGTGAGGTCAAGAGAAAGCTGGCGCAAAATCGCCAGCGTGCCTCGCACGCAACGATTTCGCGCCAAAACGGCAAAACATGAATCGAAGTTCGTTCTCGACAAACTTTGACACACAATAAACAAAAAAACTCGTGCGAACACACGAGTTCGAGGTAAAAACCCCCGGTTTGGGTCCCAAAACCAGGGGTTTCGTTAAAAATGGATATGGGCCTCTGGAGACTCGAAATATTCGAGTCTCCCTGCTCTGGGTCGTTGATGACGATTGCCCCTCAGTCTTGCAAAGGGGATAAACCCCTGACACCGACTGAGAACGCCATTCTGCGAACTTCGACGATGACTTCAGAGCAGGAGCTCAAAAATTGACACGTTACAGTGGTTCTCAGAGCCAGACGACCCTCGCGACCAACAGTTCGACGGAAACGGCGGCTACAACATTGATAAAACGCCGCCAGCAGCTGTAAGCAGCAGCAAAAACGCCAGAAGGGACTACGCCATCTACGCTTTACCGTTTGAAGCACCGTAAAGTGCGTTAGGAAGTTAGAGAAGAGCTCTTTTTTTTTACTTCTTCTCCACAGTATCTCCTCACCTCCAGGGGACCTAGGGGAGTTTTGTCGGACGGGGTAGGGAGTGCCCACCCCCAAACCACCAAGTTTTTTCCTCTCTTCAAATTTCCCCTCCTTCCCTCCTTTAACCGAAAATTGGGACAGCATTTCTTCCCAAGGCCAGGGGCTCCCAAAGCTTGATAAAGCCCTAAGAAGAGGGAGGACTACACTTTGGGGACATTTGGCGGCTCCCCCAACGCCGCCGGCTCAACGAGGACGCCGCCAAGGGGCGCGAGACGTGCCAAGAAGACGCAGGAAGAGACCAAGAAGACCAGAAGACAATAAGACAAGAATTCAAGAAGAACAATAGTCCTTTTGCTCTTGACCTTGTACTCACTTGCGTTCTTGCTCTTTTTCCTAGTTTTGTGAGCGGTACTCACACTTCTCGTTACTCCCTTGTATTGGTAATTTCTGTTTTCCTGGATCCTAGTTGCTACCAAGTGCCGTGAGTCACGGCTGAGGAGGACTAGTTTCTGAACCCACGACCTTGTGCCGACGTGGCGGCCTAGGAAGATAGAAGTTTTGAATTGAAATTGCCTCACCGATCATGAAAGCTAGATTGTAGGAGGCGATTCCTCCTTTGAGTTGTGGGGTGATCCTCACAACGACCTTCACGTGCTAGTTGCATGAACGACGAGATGGCAAGTGCCGGACCGTCCAAGACAAACAAGGGCAAGAAGGTGATGGCCTCACCACGAGCTCTCGGCGGACTCCAAGTTTTGGGAGCCGCCGCCGCGAGCACGGTTGCCAACCCAAAGGCAACTGTACCGCCAAGGGCAACCGTACCGCCGAAGGCAACCGACGCCAACCTTGGTGATACCAAGAAGCGTGCGGAGGCCGAAACGGTGCTCAACGAGCACGTCGATACGCACGTGGGCGACCCCCACGCGACGGACAACGTGATGGAGGAGGATCTCCCGGGAGGATACCCCGACGAAGAGCACGACGCTGACGATGGCAAAGGCGACGAGGATCGCGACCATCGCCATCGTCGTGCGACAAACTCGAGCCGATTGCTCGAGAAGGGCAAGACGCCCGCCGCATCGCCTAAAGCTGTCGATGACAGCAAGACTGCCGAGAGCAGCAAAGGCGTTGAAAGCAGCCACACAAGAAGTTCCCGCGAGAACGAGCCGGACGACGTCGCCGCGAAGGCAATTCATGATGACCGTTGTAGGCTTGCGGAGTTTGCTGCCGAAGCTGCAGGCTGACTCAAGTTCACCACCGATGGTGGAGATACGGCACCACTCAGAGGAATGGGGGCGGACCCTCGTTCCTACGATGCAACCGCAATGGGGTAAGGCATTGCCCACTCAAGCGTCATCGCCGATGATAGTCTCCTCCAAAAGGTGGGACTCCTTGGAGGCGTGTACGCGAATCGTATCCTCTTGCAGTGGATAAGGGTATACGGACAACGTGAGGCCTTGGAGGTTTTCGTTGATGCTCTGACAACATCAGAGCTCAAGTTCACGTTCGCAAACCTGTTAGCCCACGTCAGGCAGAGCATCAAGGACCTTGACCATGATCCCCAGCTGCAGCGCCTGGCCGCCCATGAGGCAAGCTACCGATGCAATGAACTTGACAAGGCGTTGCAGAGTGTGATCCAGGTGCGGATGCAGTAGCAAGCGCAGCGTGCTGCAGCTGCGGATGCCACTGCCGGTGGCAGCGACGACTTGCCTACCTCGACGACTTCGGGGTCGGTCATGAACACGTCCTTCCTCTACAGTGTGGAGATCTTCCGGAAGGGCGTGAAGCTGACCGACTGGCTGAAGCGCATGGAGCACATCTTACGTGTCCACAAGGCTCTACTCAGCAAGTGGGGCGACCTTGCCACGACGCGGCTTGAAGACAAACTCTTCAAGTATGTGGTCAAGGAGTGGACTGCGCAGCAGCCGCACCTTGAGTGGCAGCCCATGCCATGGGAGGCCTTCTACACGATCATGCGCAAGAAGTGCACCCAACGTGAGGAGGCGCAGCGCGCCTTCCACAAGATCAAGGACTTCAGGCAGCTAGGCAGCTCGCTCGAATCCTACTTGAGCAAGTTCATAGCACTTTCCCTTGGAATGGGTTGCACGACCTCCGCGTGGTCAAGGGCGGTAACGGGATGGAAGGCTCTGCCGACCGGCCGGCTAACAGTGCTCCTTGCAAGGGTGGAGGGTGCCCGACTCTGCCACCAAGTCCTTTCGGTCCACTTGGTGTGCACAGTCACACATGGTGGGTACACCGTACCATCGGTCCAAGCGGCGGTCTCTGGGTTATGGGGCCCCGGGACTGGCATGAAAAACCCACTATGGGAGGTGGGACCACCTATCCCCCTTCCTAAGAATTTCAGGTGCCGAGAACACTGATGATATGCAGAGCCGGCGGGATCCTCCGGGTACCGCCGAGAGCAGCGACCATTCAAGAACCCGCGGAGGTGGTGACGCGGGGGTGCGAACCAAGTTGTGGCTGGTAGAAACAAGTCAGATGGAAACCCATGCCTTACGGAAGCTGGTAGAGGAATGCCTTGGACGCCAGGCCAGGGATGTACTCAAGATTCGGAGAATGGGAAAGTCGGGTCAAGGCCATGTTGCGTGGGTGCGTGCAAACGCAGCCTACACGATCAAGGACATAATGGGCAAGCGGAGTAAAACATACGGTTGGAAGGTACATCTATGGCGCAAGCCAAAAGGTACGGGCAGGCGGGTGCAACGCCCAGAAGTACGACCACAGTGGACGTATCCCCTGATGCTCTCCTGGAATGTGAATGGGTGGGTTGGCAAAAGGTTCGAAGTCCGGGATCAGGTCGGCCGAACGGAGCCGCTGGTCGTCGCCTTACAGGAAGTTGCAGTTCCTAGGGACGGCTGGCAGCCCCGGGTACCCGGCTATACGGTAGCTTATGAGGGGCCTGACTCAGCTACACCTCATGATCGTGGAGTGCTGTTGGCTTATTGAAATAACCTGCGTGGGATGCGGGTGGGCGGAGTACCGGGCATTATTCAGGCGTGCCGGCTCTTCCACCTCACGCCTAAACAGGACTGGGTGGTTGGCTCATTGTACCTTAATCCGAGCCGGCCAACCACAGAGCGGAAGGAACACCGGCAGAAGGTAGCCGGATGGCTGAGACGAATGGAGAACAATGTGGCCCCGACAATCCTAGGGGGGGATTTTAACATGAACCTGCGCAGGATCAAGAAGTTTCTTGCAAAATGGGCTAATGGTTGGATAGTGGTTGCTACACGAGGGTCACCGGGCTCACAGCCCGTGCACAGAAAGGGGCGGGTCTTACGTATCGCGGACATCAATCACGTGATTGTAAACCCGGCGGCGAGAACACTGCTCTCAAAAGTGGCCGTGGATAGAACGCAAGGGGCATCGGACCATTGGCCCCTCGTAACACGGTTTACTAAAACTGCCTGGGCTGATCCAGTTGAGGTGTCACAGCAAGGAGGGGAGCCAAGAACGGTTGTCGACTGGGCGCAAGTGCGACGGCACCAGAAGGAAGTATTGAGTGACAACCGGTTTCAAGCTCTAGCTGAAGCTGGGGACGACGTTGATGAGATGTGTGAGGCACTCGCGAGAGTCACAATGGAAGTGTGCCTGACGGCGGGATGTAAGAAGGCCGTCGGGGGGGCGGCACCATGGGCCTCATCTGAGTGGGAGATCCAAGCGAGCGATTCAAGCCAAGCGCTCGGCTTTTGAACGATGGGTACGGGACCAAGGACCCGAACAGAAAGAGCAGTGGACAAAGTTTGTGGAGGCAAGACGGCTGGCGCGCCGTACGGTGCGGGCAGAATCACGGGCAGCCTTTGCAGCGTGGACCCGCCAAGTGGCAGACGACTTTCTGGCGAGCGACGAGCCCGGCCCCTTTTGGCAATGGCTTAAGCGGACCACTGGGGCTCATGATGGTACTCACCAACCAGCGCTAATTCGGGAAGAGCGGGGCAAACTCATTGCGGATAACAAGGAGGCCCTGGCAAGATGGGAACGACACTTCCGGCAGCTAAATGCGGATACCTCTGGCACGAGTCTGGATCGGCAATACTGGCAGCAGCGACTCAGTGCCCTCCCTCGAGACCATCCCCTGGCAGCATTGAACGAAGATCTGCGACCAGGAGAGATCGTGGGAGCGGTGTACGCATTACAATCGGGCAAAGCAGCCGGCTCGGACGGGCTACCGGCCGAAGTCTATAAGTGTCTGATGGAAGATGATGGAAAGGGAGGACTGACCAAGCCAGGCGAATTCTTCGTCCGGCTATTACAGAGGATATGGGAAACCGGTCAGATCCCCAGCGCTTGGAAGGTGGCTCAAGTAGTGCCGATCCCCAAGAAGGGCGATGCAACGAACGTGGGCAATTATCGGGGCATATCTCTTATGGCGGTGGGACTCAAGGTGCTCATGAAAGTGTTGGTGGATAGGTTCACCACTATCTGTGAGGCAAGGGGATGGATAAGGAACGAGCAATTTGGGTTCCGCCGCCGGGAGGAGTGCACCGGGTTGTACACTACGTTGCTGGAAGTCTGTCAGCGAAGGCAGGCGGAGAACAAGTCCACATTCTCAGCCTTTCTCAATCTCAGGAAGGCATATGATTCGGTCTCGATCGAGGCCCTCCTCACCAAACTGGAAACAAAAGGCGTGACGGGACGAGCTTTCCACTTTATGCGCAACCTCTACCTATCGTCTTCAATCCAGGTCCGGTGGGGCGGAGCAGCCTCGGAAAAATTCCCGGTGGAACATGGCATGCGGCAAGGGTGTCCCCTCTCCCCCATACTCTTTAATATCTTCATCAACGACATTCTTGACTTCAGCGATTCCTTGGGTCTTCCGGTTGATGGAGCGGACATTCGTATCCAAGGAGGCCTCTTTGCGGATGATTTGGCTGTGGTGGCACACTCGAAACCTGTACTTCAAGAGAAACTGGATAAAATCAGCGCCTGGCTGGAACTTCACGAGATGGCGGCGAACCCCGCCAAGAGTGGTGTGATGTGGGTGTAGCCCAAGTTGCACCCCCCGCAAGCGCTTGGGACAATGAGGGTGCAGGGACAAGTGGTAAGCGAGGTAGATAGCTACATGTATCTTGGCTTACCTTTCCGTCGGGACTTGAGCTTGGAAGGGATTACAACAACCAAGCAACAGTCGCTTTGGAAAATCATTTTCAAGTCCGCTGCATTCCTCAGTACTCAGGCAATTCCCATATATATTCGACTGGCCTTCTATCGAGCCATGATCCAGTCAAGAGCCCTTTATGGTATGGAGCTTTTTGGGACCAATGCTAAACTCCTCCAACCTATTCAAAGCATCCTATTCGGAGCGATGAAGAAGTTGGTAGGCACAGGTCATTCTAATGCGGGGCTTGCCGCAGGACCTGTCATGCGCGAACTCGATCTATACCCCCTTCGGGCCCTAAGTGCAAGGGCACGCTTGAGAGCGCTTTGCAAGTGGCCGAGTGCGGCCACCGCAGTACGCGCAATCTTCAAGACTACACGGAAACGCGCTGCGGACCGAACGTGGACGTGGCTGTCAGGGAGCCAACATCTTGCGATGAAGGTTTTCAGACCGGCTATGCCTCCGTGGGGGACCAAGGCATCACGCACGATCCTTGAGTACTATGGTGGAAGGGAACCATTTGTGAAGGCAAAGGCCCATAAGCGATATGAGGGGGCCAAGTTCCGCAACACACGTGCGTGCATAAAGTAGGCCATGTGGGTACCGCACCTCACGAGAGGGATCACATGGCTTGCTAGAGCCCGCTGTAATGGTGTTTGGTCTAAGCACCGTGCGGCATCCGCAGGGCTGATACCAGAGGAGTGGAAGGACAAATGCGTGCTGTGTGAGGAAACACACGCGGACGGGTTTTTTAAGCACCTAACACAGCGGTGTCTGGAGACAGCAGACGACCGTTGGCAGTCACAATTGTTTGCGTATTCCCAGTTGCTAACGGGGGAGATGTCCCAATCTGGACGGCAGGCACCTATTGAGGAGGTTGTGTTGGCCCTAATGGGAGGGCGAGGTGGCAGGGATAAAGCTTCGCAGCATTGGCTGCAGGCTAAACTGCATTTGGACCCAAGGGAGGAGGAATCCGTCGCTGGCTTCCAGTGTATGGCAGACTTCTTCCAGCGGGTCCTACCGTGACATCAAGCGCGGCTCTGGCAGCTAAGGACTTAAACCCCCACCTAGCCAATGCCCTGACGGGTACCGCAGACCTCTCTATGAGGCGCGTGTTGGAGAGATATAAGCGAGGGCAGTTGTTACCGGAGCACCGGAGTCCCCCATGTCAGGGGGCTCCCCCCATTGACCTTGGACCCATGACCAATGGCTCGTGACGCGAGGTGAAGAGGCAGGCGAAAGCCGAATGACGTGACCGAGGCAAACCCATCAAGGATGGACCCTCGGCCGCCGAACACGCCGCCGCCGACTCGGACCCAAACTGAGCGGATCAAGAAGTCACCAAGGTAGCAGCTTCCGGAAGGCAGCCTGGTGGGAGGGATTTTCTGCCTGGACCATCTAAAAAACCAAAAAAAAATAAAAATCGCAGCACTCGTGGAAGAAGCCGAAAGCTTCACCGAGGAAGATGGGACCCAGACCTTCAAGTAGCCGGAGTGCATGCTGCTAGAGTACTTGTGTGATGGTCTTGCCAGCGAGAAGCTGAAGGACAAGACCACCACGATAGCCACTGGCCAAGCTTGGACAAGCTGGAGGGCGTTGCGCGACTACATGAGCGAAGTGTATTCGGCGAACCCGAAGCACTACTCTGATACATGGCCANAGCGCGCCTTCCACAAGATCAAGGACTTCAGGCAGCTGGGCAGCTCGCTCGAATCCTACTTGAGCGAGTTCGCCGCACTCGTGGAAGAAGCCGAAAGCTTCACCGAGGAAGATGGGACCCAGACCTTCAAGTAGCCGGAGTGCATGCTGCTAGAGTACTTGTGTGATGGTCTTGCCAGCGAGAAGCTGAAGGACAAGACCACCACGATAGCCACTGGCCAAGCTTGGACAAGCTGGAGGGCGTTGCGCGACTACATGAGCGAAGTGTATTCGGCGAACCCGAAGCACTACTCTGATGCACGGCCAAACGCACGAGCACAGCAAGGCCGCGACATGCAAATGGACGCTGCAGGGGCTGGTGGGTCAGCTGGACAGCGAGGCGGGGCCAAGGGCAAGTAGCCTGCGAACCCACCACCCAAGAAGGCTGGTGGATACAGGGGCCCCAACAACAAGCGCAGCCGCGAGAACGCCGAGCTACAGGCGGCGCGTGCGCGTCGCAACACATCCTTCCGCGAAGGGCTCTGCCACAACTACATGCAGCCGGGCCACTTCAGGGCTCAGTGCCCTCAGGCTGTTGGGGGTGGACAAGAGGCCGCAACGTTAGCTACAGTAGTAGCACCTCGTGGGGATGGTGCAGTAGGAGGCCGCGGACAGGACCGTGAACAGGGTCGCGGTCACGGCAATGGGCCCGGTCGTGGTAACAGACAGGGCCGTGGGACGGGTTTTCCCCACCCCTGAGTGACGTTAGTGGGGACCACTCAGGGGTAAAACTGGATCACAAGTGGGGGTTCATGTTTTCAGATGAGGATGTTAAACCATTTTTTTTATTGAGTTCAAATTTCTCTGTTGTCTTTTCTCCTCTTGTTGAACCGCATTCTACACTTGCTAACCAACATTGCCCACTAAACCTTGTATCTCCAAATGAAATGCATGATCATACATGCGTAGTGATGGCGACACCGACTACTGTGCAAGAGTTGTGTGACACAGTGATTGAAGCAAACCCCCTCAAAGCAATGAGTTCAATCACGTTTGCAGTACCCTTAGTCGACGATTTCGACCCAGTCAAATTTAAAGACTGGAAAGTGCTAGCCGAATTCACGCATGCCCACAAGATGTGGACTTCAGTGGGTGAATCATGGGAGTTGCGATGCCCGTCGTACAGATTCCATGTTTATCACAAACTTGGCTTGGCGTCATCGAATCTATTCACTCGGAAGAGTGGGGGAAACATGACGATGCAGTTCAAAGGACACCTAGCCGGTGCTCCCGTGAACGTACTCGCTGACACTGGAGGGGACGACTCTTTTGTTAGCCTTGGCTTTACTCGACAGGTTGGCTTGAGGTACGAGCCATCGAACGGCGCAGTTGTTGTCGGTGACAACCGTACAGTACCCGTGATCAGTACTTGTAAAGCGAATACTTGTATTCAAGGGTACACATAGAGTGTCACGTTGAAGGTACTCAACCTTCTTGACCCGTTTAATGTGTGCTAGGCGACCCCTGGCTCCGTGACAACAAGGCACTAATGTGCTTTGAATCAAAGCGTTTGATCCTTCGAAAAAGGACAACACCACTTTACGTTGATTCCGAGTACGGAATTATCACCAACCCGACTCAAAGTCCATGCCAGTTTGTCTGCAATACAGGTCAAGAGACGTACTCGACAAGGTTGTCGATACTTCTTGGCTCAACTGCACAAAGTTGAGGACGACATGACCGAAGACACGCCACAAGAGATCATATCTCTATTGGCGGAGTTCTTGGATGTATTCCAAGATCCACCGGCTGGGCTTCCACCAGAAAGACACATGGGCCACACAATTCCGCTGCAACCAGAGGTGACTCCTCCATTTAGACCCATGTATCACCTTAGTCCAGCAGAAAGGCAAGAGGTCGAATTCCAAATCAAAGAGTACCTTGCAAAGGGATGTATCGAGCCCAGTAGCTTGCCGTACGGTGTGCCGATCCTTTTTGTGAACAAAAAAGACAGTGGTTTACGCATGTGCGTGGATAACCGGGCATTGAACAAGCTGACGGTGAAAAATCGATTCCACTTACCGTGCATTGAGGACCTTTTTGACTAACTCCAAGGCGCAAAAGTATTTTTCTCCTTGGATTTATCTTAAGGGTACCATCAAATCCGCATCACGGAAGATGGTGTGCCCAACACCGTGTTATGAACGCACATGGGATACTATCAGTTCCGAGTGTTATGCTTCGGGCTTACGAATGCCCCGGCAACCTTCCAAGGAGAAATGAACCAAACGTTTGCCAAGCAACTCGGAAAGTTTGTCTTCGTTTACCTGGACGACATCCTGGTTTTCTCCAAATCAATGGAAGAGTACATAGAACATCTGTAGGAAGTTCTCGCAATCCTTCGGGAACATAAGTTCTATGCAAAAGTGAGCAAGTGCAAGTTTGCACAAGATGAGCTCGAATACCTTGGACACATCGTCGGTAAGGACGGCATCCGTGTCGACCCACGAAAAGTCCAAGCCGTTGTGGACTGGCCACGCCCCAAAAATGTTGGACGGATTCGGTCTTTCCTTGGCCTTGCAAACTACTCTTGACGGCTTATGCAAGGGTATTCGACCCTGGTAGTACCGCTAACCAGGCTCACACAAAAAGCATGCGTTGGGAATGGACACCTGATTGCAAGAACGTATTTCTCAAAGTCAATGAGCTTCTATCCACGGCGCCCGTCCTAGCTCTTCCGGATCCATCATAACCGTGGGAGGTTCGATGTGATGCGTCGGTAGTAGGACTTGGAGCCGTCCTCATGCAGAACGGTCACCCCGTTGTGTATGAGAGCCGGAAGCTCATCCCCGCGGAAACGCAGTACACGACTGGGGACCAAGAGCTCCTTGTGGTAGTACACGCTTTCAAGATGTGGCGTTGCTATATCGAGGGTGTTGAAGGGGGTGTGACGGTCGTGACCGACCATAATCCATTGGTGTTTTTCCAAACGCAACCAAACCTGTCAAGACGACAGGCGCGTTGGAGCGAATACTCGAGTCAATTCTCGTTCACATGGGAATATCGGCCAGGACGCATCAATGTGGCCGAACCACTAAGCCGACAGCCTTTGGAATTCAAAGCAACCACCGAGGTCAGTGGGTGTTTTATGGTAATTCCAACAGCAACAATACAACCACCAGATCCCCCTGCACCTCTACGGCAACCACCGCAAGAGATTATCCATTACAACGATTTTGTAAACAGGATCTAGATGGGGTACTGTGTGGATTCTTGGTTTCAAGACTCTCAAAATCTGGACAAGTACGGCTTGGTGGAGACCACAAGAATCCTCTGGCACGGAGAACAAGTTATTGTGCCACACTCAAAAGACCTTCGAGCAAAGGTGATCTACCAGTTCCACAACCAGCCAGTCGTAGGTCATGTGGGACCCCGAAAGACCGGACAGGCACTCTCGGACCACTATTGGTGGCCAAGGCGGAGTGTTGATGTCCGTAGGTATTGCATCACATGTGACCCGTGTCTTCGGGATAAGGCTAATAACAAGACGCCTGCTGGACTCCTCCAACAGCTTCCCATTCCTGGGACTCCATGGGAGTGCGTCAGCATGGACTTCATTACTGGTCTTCCGGACACGGCCCGTGGCCATGATGCAATACTAGTGGTTGTGGATCTTTTGACGAAGATGACACACTTCATTCCTACAACCACTGATATGAACGC
>SZWC01002039.1:98671-116653 GCA_023375785.1 Penium margaritaceum | reverse complement strand
GTACTCACTCACAAACAAAACTCACTCTCTCTCTCTCTCTCTCTCTCTCTCTCTCTCTCTCTCTCTCTCTCTCTCTCTCTCTCTCGTATTCACTGACGAGCTCACGCTCTCACTCTCTAGGTCACTCATTCAGGACAAAAGCAATTCAATGCCATGACTGGATAGGGTCCGTCTAGTGTTGCGATGATTCCCAACACACATTTAGCAATGCTGTGTTATATGTAGTAGTAGGTGTGGTATGATATATCATTGTTGAAGTAAAAACTTTGATACGAATGGAGTACTTGATTTCATCGCACACATGGGGAACAAAGAAATATTCTTTTGATGGAATGAAACATGTCATTAGTGGTGGGACACTAAAGTCAAATAGGATAGTTGCATTAAGAGAATGGATACGCTCTGTCCATGTGCTGTGATTAGGTGGATGACAATGAACGGTGGTGTGAAATACAAAGCTATGGGTTTGGTCTTGCGGACTATTGTTGTAGCATACATCCAGATACACATACCCAAGCTGACTACCCCTGTAGGACAAATTAGGAACATGATAGTGATACCCTGTGCCAAGTTTTCGGGATGTGTCTTGTAGGTCATGTTGGCCCAATAAGTTGTGTCGCGTAATGTTGTGTGTGTCGAGTCGTGTCATGTCATGAAGGATATGGGACTTGTGTTTGTAGTGTCGAGAAGCGTTGTATCTTGTCGTGTCAATTCGTGGCATGTCGTAACGTGCCATGCCGTTGTGTGTTGTCATGTCGTGCTTCTTATGTTATCCACCTTCATGTCATGCATTTCCTGCCAATCCGTGTCGAGTCACGTCGTACCTTGTGCATGTCTGCATTGTGTCCTGCCTTGTCACACCAAGGTTGTTTAAACAGTGTCATGTCAAATAGTATCTTGTTTTGTCTTGTAGTATCATATCGTGCCAAGTCATCAAGTGGTGCGCCTTGCGTGTGTTGTCCAGCCTTCTCAAGTGGTGATGTGTCTTGTTAACGTGTTGTGTCCATCGTGTTACGTCATGTTGTTTCATGTTGTAAACTGAAATCTACGTTGATTTTCTTTAAACCCTTCTAAGTATGACTTGTACTTTTTTCAAGCTATAAAGAATTTTTTTATGAATCAACATATTGAGATTGACATGTGTATGTGTTTGTTATACACGAACATGATTGACCGTGTCTTCACAACCCTAGAGTCTCTTTGGCGTGCCTAAGGGGAAGGAAACATGAAGGAGAAATAAGAAATGGTTATATAAACACTGTAAAAGAGGAACAGATATCATGAAAACATACCATTTAACCCATAAAATGATACACACAAATGATTTGGCAAGACGACACAACACATAGAAAGAATAACAAGAAAATCAATTCTCTGGAGGATGCTTCGTAGTTATACTGTAATTAGGACAATAAAACAGCTGTATCATACAGATCATTTCTACGGTTAAAAAATGGTCTTTAAATGATTATCGGGTGCTTCGGGTACTCGAGGCTGAAGCTTCGAGGAGCCAAAGCCCGGAAAAATATAATAGGCTAGAGTCTCGTTCGACTCTAGCCTGGAAAATGTCCGTGGCCGGATTCTAGGTGAAAGGAGTGCCGCAATGGAAAATCCATTGCGTCACTCCTCCTCCACTCCTAGCTTGGCGCTAGGGTCCTGTTCCAGCGTGGCAATGCCATGTGGAACGATTAGGGTTAAGGTGCATGTTTTGCAAAAATGTCCTATGACGACTACGTCCATTTGTGGCGCGGTTCGTCTCACCCAAAAGGGCCGAGGTGACCATTCCCTACTCCTCCTTGGACTACACTTTCTGAGGGCCTACGTTTTGGGTTCAGAAGTTAGTCGCAAAACAGCCTAGTGCTGTTACATTGGCATCAAAGCCAACTTCCGCAACAAACCTCTGAAATTGGTTCCGACTGTCCGTTGGATCAAGCTTTCGAGCGACGCCATCCGTCGATCGTCATGGAGAATGCTTTTTTTTTTTGTCGACGGCTGAATGTTGTCCACCGTCAAAAATCAGCCCGTTTGAGTGCCAATAAGCTCCCGTTGAGCTTACTCCCCAGTCGAGAGTGCAAAAAAGAAAAAAACCTGTGGCTGATGGCCGTGAGCAAACGCAGCCCGACCGACGGCTACTTGGCCTCGAAAGCCGGGCCAAAGACACCGAGAACCCGTTCGTTGACGGGCGGGCCGATAGCCCTCACCGGTCCCACCGAGGACAAGAGAAAGTGAGGGAGGGAGAGTGGGTCCCCACTCCCCTCTCCCCCGGGTGAGGGGATAGGCTTCTTCCCCTCATCCTCTCCCCCCCCCCCCCCCCCGGGGGGGGGGGGGGGACGTCCCCTCTCCTCCCCCATGACGCCATCGGCGTCATGGGCGAGCGGGAGAGGGGGCTTGTCCCTCTCCTCCCCCTCGGCGCCGTCGATGCCATGGACGAGAGGGAGAGAGGGGGGCTGGCCGCTCTCTCCCCTTGGCGCTGTCGGCGCCATGAAATGGGAGAGAGGTGGAGCTCTTCTCTCTCCTCCCCTCGGTTCCATCGGTAGTGAGGAAAGGGAGAGGAGCGGGATCTCACCCTCTCCTCCGCCCGGCACTGTCTGCGCCATCCCGGGAGGGGGGGGGGGGGGGGCTCACCGGTCCCACCGAGGACAAGAGAAAGTGAGGGAGGGAGAGTGGGTCCCCACTCCCCTCTCCCCCGGGTGAGGGGATAGGCTTCTTCCCCTCATCCTCTCCCCCCCCCCCCCCCCGCCCCCCCCCCCCCCCCCTCACCGATTGTGCCGACGGCGCCGAAAGGGAGGAGAGGAAACAACCCCTCCCTCTGCCCCTCCGCCATGGTGCCGATAGCACCGAGGGGGAGGAGAGGGGACGTCCCCCCCCCCCCCTCGGTGGGTGGACGGCCCATGGAGGAGGAGAAGGGACGCCTCCCCCTTCTCCCCCCCTTCTCACGGGACTGAAGGCCCAAGGGGGGGGAACGGGGCGTCCCCCCCTCCCCCCCTCACGTGGCCGACGGCCCATGGGGACGGGAGAGGAGGCGTCCCTTGCTCTCCCTTCCCCCTCACGCAAGCCGATAGTTCAAGGGAGAGGAAAGAGAGGGTGCCCCCCCTCTCAGTCCTCTCACGAGGGCCGGCAGCCCCGGCGGGAGGCGAGGATGGGACCTCCCTCGCCCCCCACCCACCCACTACGGGCAGTAGCCCGAGGGGGAGGAAGAGAGGAAGGTTCTTACTTCCTTCCACCCCGGTCAGGGTGGATGGCGCGAGACGCGCAACAAAAGTTCAAGATGTGTTTGGCACGACTACGTACGTGCACGAATGGTGCAGCTGGTAGCGTCCTTGACAGGAGTCTGCAAGACGTGGTTCGACCCTTGCCAAAACCTTCTCTTTTTTCTCCAGGCCTCCAGGCTGGGCCAATGAAAGAAGATAAAGAAAAGAGACAATGTTCTAAGGGGAACCTGGTTTTGACCGCCGTAAAAAACGGCATGAAGCTCAGTCTAAGCTCTGCAATGTTTTGAGAAGTTCTCAATGATTGTTTGAAGTTATTGTCCTATTCATGGAAAATTGGGAAATGCCGATAGTTTTCCCAACACACCAACAAGTGACGCTTGAATGGTTCCAAGCATCAGACCAAAAAAAAGGGGAGGGCACTTGACGTTGTGAACTCCATGAATCCTCACGTTGAGGAGTTTTATGTAAACCGTTTACAAAAACATGCGAAACGGTGAAAACGTTTGTGGTTGAACCCGATTAATTGGTCAAGTTGACCATGGGTTTTGACGCAAAAATTCAAGAGCTCTATTTGAGATCTCCCAAAAAAATCAGCGGTCCTGATTGATTTTTCTATTCCATTCCGAAGCACAAGAAGGAGGAAAACCGACAGTTTTCCACGCCCTGGACGGAACTCACTTGGAAATGTTTCACTGCAAAAAATTGAGCACCGATTGTGCCTAAATTTTCCTGAATAACCTCCAAGCTTGGAGTAGTTCGTGAGAAAACCCAGAAAGGGTGACTGTTTAAAGCCACGACATGGCTCAATACAGATTGTACATGTGCTAAACAGTTTTGTTTACGCAAAACGATGACTACAACATGCACCAGGTTGCAAAACCACAATGGTGACGTGCATCAAGAAGAATTCTCGATGAAGAATGATGAAAGCACCGAATGTGCTACGACCACTCGACGACTCACCTACTCACACGAAATGTGCAGATTGTACAAAACGAGCGTCGATTGCACTGTTACACGGGCGTTAATTACATCATTGACGTAAGTGCCAATTGCACTACGAGCAATAGCAAAAGTTCTAGTCACAGAAATTTTGTCGGTGTTGAACACCCCTCTGGAAAAGTGACAGTTGCACTTTGATCACACATGCCGAAAGCATCCGTGATGTTAGTGCCAAACGCACTGCTCATGGTCAACGAAGATATGACCAAAATAAATGCCGATTGAGTATCCACATAGGTGTCAACTACACCAAGGATGCTGGATGTTTATGTTTGTGAGTGGATGTTGACAAAACAAGAATGTGAGTGCCGATCACACTCAACACACACTCGAGGATGAAAATCCCTGCACGAGGGTCGAGTCCCCAAATTGACAAGTGCCGGTTGTACTAGGAGCATGACCAACATGGTAGATGCAATTGTAGCATTCATGCGAGTGCCAAACGCACAACCCCAATGAGCGTTGAATGCATAACCGACGGGTGCATCGGTTAAATCAAAACGAGTGCCGAATGTACCATTGTCGTGGACACTGATTGCGCGATTGACAAAAGTTGTGGGTTGCACTTTTGTCGTGGGTGCCGAATGCACCACTGATGCGAGTGCCGAATGCACTATGGCCATGAGTTCCGAGCGGACTAGCGATGCTAGTGTTTATGGTACAATACATGTTACAAGATGTCGATTGCAACAACAACATGGGTGCCGATTGCACCACTAGCAATACCTAGCCAACTCGTTGTCTCGACAGGCTAGCTTGTGATAGACCACCAAACGAATGCATATGATCTATGCATAAAAATGATTCTAGGGACAAGCGGGTCGAGCACATTTTTTGAAGCGCCAAAATACGTTGGCTGACGTTTGCAAGGCATCTCGACAACGTCGAGGATGGTCATACTGTCGGATTCCTCGAACAGAGAATCGAGAGGCATGGCTGGAAACAATCACAGACAACTGTGGTGATTAGATGTATGCCCGAACGGCATAAAAACATAGCGGTCTCGGTCGTCACCGACTGTGACAATCATTGAAGGTTGAAAACTTCTCCCTGCCGATAGCAGTATGAAAAGATACTTCCGAAAGAAGTACAAACCAAAATTCAAACAGATAAATCACATGTGTGACGAGGACGATTTCCTCAAATTTGGACCATGCAAAAAGTGGACGAACTCTTCCATATCCATTTGTGGAACGTGCTACAAAAGCCCAGTCGGTTGAGCCGAGTTCCAAAACATGCACGGCTTGCACGGCCGTAGGAGGTCAAAGCGCATGACCAAGTGCTGGAGACAACCCTCTTTCCAGTGGGTCACGGTATGCAAGTCATACCATGATACTTCAGCCACATGAAATTGGGTACATGGCAAGCATGGTAAACGTGTACGGCATGCACAAAAACCTTATCCACTAACTGTTGGTGCGTTGAACACGATATCAAGTTATGGATGAGTTGGACAGACGAATGATCACAACGGTTTTGTGGCATTTCAACAAGCTGACGATATCAGTTGATGTCTTGGATAGAAATGGCGACACCATTTCATCAAACAAGTAGTCTGGTGGGTGCAGGACATGTGCCACAACAGTCGCATGTCCCATTGCGCTACAATGTTCAAAGGAGAATGTGATCATTTCATGATTGTGTCCGTGTTATGACTATATCATGAGGTGTGAAACGGACCTGGTTTGTTAGCACGCCAACTTCAATCCTCGAGGATTGCCATCCTGCCGCCTGTACACAGTGTGTACTAGATGCATCAGTACCTTTTGGAGGTTCTCTGCATCATCAATCATGGCCAATGCAAACATCAATCTGTGATGGAACGTGTCAAGATGATACGCTTGCATAAATTCTCGATGGCGAAACCATTAACACCCTCTCACTCGGTGAGTGATGGATACAAATCGGGGTACCCGACCTGTACCGACGATGGAAAGGTAGAGTGTACTCACAACCCTGTTCAGGAGACAATGATTATTGTCAATGGGGGTTGTAATTGTGCCAGAGAGGGGCGGAGACTCTTCGATGGGTCCTCCACGATTTAAGACGCCGCAGTACGGTGATCGAAGATCTCAAGAGTCAATTCTGGCGTATGAAAAGATTTACTGAATGTCAAAAGCGAACAAATTTGAAGGTGACACCTTCAGTCTATCATCACTCGGTGAGTGAACATGTCATTGACATTGATAGACAAAAATACATGAACCGACATCGATGACATAAACTCATCCACAGTTCGGTAAAAATCCATTGTAGAGAAAATGAGCGACACTCATTTTCTACTTAATGGTGCTCCAGAGAACTATGACGATCTCATAGATTGCTACAAACCAACTACGACATGGTTGGGATCACGTCAAGGTCTAGGTTTTGTGTTCAAAACTTATGACCGTGGAGACTATCTATAAGCCGACACCTTTATGCTAACAGTGTGCTAGGACCTACATCTTGGTGGTCCGATCGACCACACGAGTCATAATCAACACAGAGGTAAAATGATTACAAGTGTGTCAAAAATGTTGATATGAAAGGACTCTTCAAGATGGGCCTTGAGAAACGATGTTTCTCATGAGATTCTTTTGATGTTTTGAGGAACGTCTCAAAGTTGAGGCCATCGTGACATGGTACACTAGTTGTGTACGTCACACTCTTCAAACATCATGCTGATGGATTCCATTCATACCAAGGTATGGTGTAGCACCAGCTATCCAATTTGTTGGAACAAAACCAATCTCCGAGAGAGATCATAATGACTATAGTGTAGTCAAACCATGCTTCACTAACCCGAAAGGTCATGGTGAAGCGACTCAAGCCCCTTGGTTTTGGGGGTAGTTCAATTGAAGTACATTGCCGAACGCAAGTATGATACAATATTGGATGTTGCTGCGGTGGTATCCACAATGGTGGATGTTTGCCAGGATGTCTTTGACAAGGGCGATCCCCTCCACGAGTGCCTCGGGCGAGGCATATGGAAAACACTCCATTGAAGGGAAGTACCGAATGTACATAATAGAAGATATTGGAGCAACACGGATTGTTGCAACTTGGCAAACACAATCCACTGACGAGATCTTGAATGGAACCCTTGCACGCAATTACGTAATTGCAAATAGTTTCAGGAACTACTTGTTCCAGGATCACCAGTGTGATTCGGAGGTGTTCGATCACAATCACATTGAACTGACACCCAAAAGGTGTTCTTCCAACTTATACAAAAATGATTATGATCGTGGTACACCCGTTTGGTGAATACCGAACGATGAACACTTTGTCCGTGGATGGAATCCATGGTTGTTCAGATTGGTTATCTCAGTCAATCTAGTTCAAAAGCTGTGTGCTTTCGACTGGGACGTGAGCGGCAACCTACGGTACCCATTTCAGACAGAAATGAGGGGATGATGATTGAGACCAAGATCATCTAGGTCGGAGCATCGTCGTGTCCAGTGATGGACTTTGACGGGAAATGCGTATGCCAGACGACCAATGCCGCCTCCTTCAAAGATGAGTGCAATTTTTGAATGGAAAAACAAGTGTGCTCAGCAACCATGTCTTAGGATCTTGGTGCCTCCCAATCCTAAGATAAAGCTAGCATGCGAGTTGCATGGGCTTAGTGGAGCTTGGTTGAGTTCAGCCAACCAATCCACAGGTGATGAAAGAGGTCTAGTAGACCTACGCGTGGTCATGAACACGTGGTTGCAAACCAAGAGGATTGATGTCCACATCTTGGATTGCATGTATTGATAATGCTGCGGGAAGGTACCACCTCGGCAACAACCCCTTGGAAGAGATCATGTCCGAACAACATGGGAAGCGTTGTGTGGACCTCAACAGTTTTCGCGGGGACGCCCAGTTAATTGGTCGCAGGGACGCTCCTTGCAAAGGGGGAGGAGGCGTCATCACAACAGCTTGCTGAACATGTACCACACGGAATGTGGGAAAATCCATCCTATATACTCTCTCCCAGACTGGCATGACATCGTTGACAACGTACGTCCCAAAAGGCATCAACTATGCCATCGATGCACATTGGTGAGTCTTCAATGAAGACTCACCAACACTTGTGAAGACGTATGATTGTATGCGTCTCATCTTGGCAAGTGCCAAGGGATCACGCGATCAACACTGGATGTTGTATGCAAATGACCATAATCACAAAAACCACAAGTGTGTGGTTGATTGTGCGTGAACGTGACGCAACCGTGTTGCGGATGACAAGAGTTTACACGTGTGATCTTGTTTGCGCTCCTTGTTGCATGGTTTGCATCATGAAGTACGCGATGATCAAACCTCCGTGAGCAAAGACGAACCGGGACGGTTCGAAGCAAAGGGGAAGGAATGTAGCGTACGGACCATTTTTACGGTTAAAAATGGTCTTTGAATAGTTATTGGGTGCTTCGGGTACTCGAGGCTGAAGCTTCGAGGAGCCAAAGCCAGGGAAAATGTAATAGGCTAGAGTGTCGTTCGACTCTAGCCTGGAAAATGTCCGTGGCCAGATTCTAGGTGAAAGGAGTGCCGCGATGGAAAATCCATCGCGTCACTCCTCCTCCACACCTAGCTTGGCGCTAGGGTCCTGTTCCAGCGTGGGAATGCCACGTGGAACGAGTAGGGTTAAGATGCATGTTTTGCAAAAATGCCCTATGATGACTACGTCCATTTGTGACACGGTTCATCTCAGCCAAAAGGGCCGAGGCGACCATTCGCTACTCCTCCTTGGACTACACTTTCTGAGGGCCTACGTTTTGGGTTCAGAAGTTAGTCGCAAAACAGCCTAGTGCTGTTACAATATCACTTACAAATACTTCTCTCAAATTTGTTGTATTTACTGAGGCCAGGTTTTTAAAAACGTCTCATGTACTTGGCACACAACATCGGGAACTAAATCAAACATACTAGGCAGCAGGTTGGGGCAGCAGCGTTGTTGATGCAGTGTGCGAGCTTCCACGCTCGTTGCTAAAGTCTGCTGCCCCCTCAGTCTGCTGCTCTAGAGACTAAGTCTGGAAGCTTTGGGTTTGTTACTCAGAAGTGCGCGCGCCAGTGCTAGCGCCAAAAAGCAGCTGAAAACTGAAAGTAACTTATTTGCAATGAAGAACGACCAACAATGGGAGACCCCTCCAAGTTCTAGCTCACCCCCCACTAGTGTAGAACTTGTTACTCAGCTAACCAGCCGATCATAAGATAGTCCTAGACCTATTTTGTAGCAGGCACGGTTTTCTTGGTGAGCCTTGCTAGACGCCCGACAGCCCAAAACCCGGGCGTCGTCCGTTTTGCCATAACACCGACGCTACAAACGCAGTCGTGCGGTCAGAATTAGCTAGAAAAACAGCAGCAAAGAGTTATGGCTATCCGAAACCTGGGCAGTGCCTACGACAGCCAGTGATGCCAAACAGGGCCACACAGCAGTAGACATGGACCCTAGGCACAGCATGACGCTGCAGACGCAATGCCACAACCAAAAACAGAGTTGGGTGCATGGAAATAGCATCTGTAGTGGCAGTGACCGCCGGCGGCCCGACCGCCAAGGAGGCCTGCCGATGGAGCTGAGCGCATCACCCAAGGGAGGAGGCTCTAGCGAACGATGCGTGGGCCTCAACGCGTGTCGGCTCCACTGAGCGACACTCCAGCAGCGTCGAGTCTCGCCGTCAGTCATCTGCATGCCGATGTACACAAGCCGAGAGGAAACAACAGAGTACAATCAGATGCGCGAACAACAACACTCCCCCATGACTCACAGGCGTAGTGCACATGTGCGGGCAGAGACATAGTCAACGACCAGACTCCCCAAGGCCACGCAAAGATGCAAGCAAGGACAACGAGAGCCACTCACGAAAGAACGCCGAACGAACTCACAGCCTTCTTGAACGAGTCTCGCTTTACAACCTTGGTCAAGAAGTCAGCCAACTTCCGTGCTGTCACAACCCACACGATGTTGATGCTGTCGTCATGCAACAACAAACGCACATAATGATACTCAACGTTGATGTGCTTTGTGCGTGTGTGATGCAAGCCGTCATTGTCGGCGATGGCCATGGCACTCTCATTGTCACAATACAACGTGATGGATGCGACAGACAACGCAACCACACACTCTCACACGCGCGTGAGACAAGACCCACATACTCAGCCTTAGCAGTGCTGCGTGCAATGCACCCCTGCTTGCCATTGCGCCAGGACACAGCTGTGCCGCCGATCAGAAAGATCCAGCCTATGCGCCTCTTACCGTCCGGACTGCCAGCCCAATCACTGTCGATCTAGCCCACCGCGACAACAGACGGCTAACGGCAGAATATGAGACCTCGCCGAGAGGTTGAGACGACATACCGCAGTACTCAGATCACGGCCTCGTAGTGGAGGTGACGTGGCTCCTTAGAAAACTGGGCCAAGAGGTTGACGGCGAACGCGATGTCTGGACGCGTTGTCGTCGCCAGGAACAGCAATGACCCGATGACTCGCAGGTACGTGGTCACTTCAACTGGCTCCCCCACAATAGCTAGGTCAGGACTCTTCAACTTCACCTGGCCATCGGGTGACATGGGTGAGGATGCACTCAGCACGAGTGGGAGGTCCTCCACAAAGCGTGTGGACAGAGTCTGCACATAGGCGGCCTGGTGGATGTGGAGGACGCCATGGGAGTGATCATACTCGAGATCCATGCCCAGGAAGACTCTGGCAGATCCGAGATCGTTCATCTGGTAGGCGGCATGTAGCAAGTCCTTGACACACTGGATGGCAGCCGTGTCTAGCGACGCAATGAGGAGATTGTCGACATAAACCAGAACAGTGGCGAAAGTCTGGCCTTACGGACTGACAAACAGTACGGGGTCAGCGGTGCTACGCTAGAGTCCGCCTCGAAGGAGCCTACTGCTGATTTCTTGGTTCTGACACCAAGGTGACTGCTTCAGGCCATAGAGCGCCTTACGTAGTCGCTAGACTCTCCCAGTGCCATCATCGAAACCTGGGGGCTGCACCATGTAGAGCTCCTCACCCTCCAGTGAACCATGGAGAAAAACGTTGCTCACATCCATCTGATGCAGCTCCCACCCATGCTGGGCGACCAAGCTGAAGAGCGTTCGGCTAGTGGAGAACCGGCCAACTGGGGCAAAGATCTGGTCGTAGTCGGCCCCAAGAATCTGGGCAAACCCCTTGGGTTTACGGCGGGCCTTGTACTTGTCCAAGGACCCGTCGGGCTTCCACTTGCGTCGAAAGACCCACTTGGCGCCAATGGCTTTCGATCCTGGAGGAAGGTCGACGAGGTCGTACACATGGTGCCATCGAATAGCAACGAGCTCATCGGCACAGGCAACGTCCCAGTGTGCGGCCTGAGGAAAGGCTCGTGCCTCGTACAGGGTGGTTGGGTCCTCCGGGCGTGCTGTGGAGCGGAATCAGAGAGCGTGTGCATCTCGAGCCCCAGGTGGGATGCACGCGAGTGCAGCCACAACAGCGTGCCGATGCTTGTGATGAAGCATGGTGTTGCCCAGTGCGGAGCACGGGTGAAGGTCTGCAATGATGGCCGAGGTGGTCAAGCCGAGGGCCTTGGTGCCAGGGTCCCCACTCACAACCGTGGGAGTGGAGGAGACACGTGGAGCCATGGGGGGTCGAGGCGCCATGGAGCACGGTGCGACAGTCTGCGCACTAACCGACGGTCTGGGTCGGAGGCTGCCGCCTGGGCCACATGTGTACTATGGCAGGGCAAGAGATGGCACTGAGTCCGACGGGCCAATGGAGGCAGACGGGGTTGCTGGCCAAGAGGGGCCAGCGGATGCAACCAAGGCAGCTGGCCCGGTTGGGCCAGCGAACGCGACTGGAGCTGCTGGCCCAGAGGGGCCAATGGACACGACTGGAGTTCCTGGCCCGGAAGGGCTAGCGGACGCAACTAGGGGTGTCGGTCCAGAGGGACTTGCGGACGCAACTGGGGCTAACAGCCCAGAGGCACCGGAGGACACAACTTGGGCTGCCAGCCCAGAGGGACCAACGGACGCGACTGGGGCTGCCGGCCTGGAGGGACCAGAGGGCGCCACTGGGGCTCCCGGTCCGGAGACACCAGCAGACGCGACTGGGGCTGCCGGCCCGGAGGGACCAGCAGATGGGTCTGGGGCTGCCGGCCCAGAGGGACCAGTGTACACGACTGGGGCTGTTGGCCCGGAAGGACCAGCAAACGCGACTGGGGCTGCCGTCTCAGAGGGACCAGTGGAGACGACTGGAGCTGCCGGCTCAAACGGACTGAGGGATTTGTCACCCGGAAGCGGTAGAATGTAGGACGGACTCACCACTCCCCCGTGCGACGGGATAGACACGGACGAGCCGGAGCAAATGACGGCACGAGGAAACAGATCCTCGGAGAAGAGGGCATCCCCGAACATGACGATGCAGTGTAGGGAGGGATCCAAGAAGCGCTAGGCCTTGGACTGACGATAGACAACAAGGAAGGTGCAGGGACGTCTGCGGGGGGCAAGCTTGCCGCCCTGTTGTGGGGTGGGCAGCCACACAATGGCCACGCAGTCCCAGACGCGAGCCGAGCAGAGGTCAGCTCGCTGACCGCACCAATGCTGGTATGGCGTGGACTGGCAGGGAAGGGGACCGTGGGGAATCCGGTTTGAGACCCAGATCATGTAGGCCATGGCTTCAAAGGAGAAGCCATCGGAGAGTTCGGACTCGACCCGCATGGTGCGGAAGGCGTTGGCCATGGTACGGTTCCATCGTTTGGAGACACTGTTCTAGGCGGGCGTGTAGGGCACGGATGTCTCATGGTGGATCCTACGTGAGGCGAGAAAGGTTGTGGCCTCACCCATGTACTCACCACCGTAATCGAAGCAAAAGTGGTAAAGAGAGTGGCAACACTCGCGCTCCGCAAGGACAAGCCAATCCTGGATGGCTCGTGCGACATCACTATTCTGCCAAAGCCAGAAGACCCAACGGTAGCAAGAGTAGTCGTTAGTGAGGGTGAGGACATAGCGGATGTGCTCGCCGATGGACTCGACTGGGAGAGGGCCCATGACGTTTTAATGGACAAGTTCAAGAGGGGCGGACGCACGGGAAGAAGAAGAAGGGTACGTGGACTGGTGCATCTTCCCCTGAGCGCAATCAATGCACTCAATGGGACACGGGAGGGGGAAAGTCTCCGGGTCAAGGACCTTGGCTGGCTAGGTGCGGAGCATGCTTTCTACAACGACAGAGTGGACGTGGCAAAGGCGGCGGTGCAAGAGGTGAGTGTGCGAAGGAGAAAGCGTGTTGGTAACAAAAACATTGCATGTGGCGGTCGACGGGGAGGAGACGGAAGGGGAGGAGGAGAGGCGAGGCACATGCCACAGGTTGCCACGGGCGGTGGCGTGCAGTACAAAGAGACCAGACAGACACAACGATACAGTGCCAACACCACGCGAGTGCACAACGTCCATGCTCATGCGGTCAAGGGCAGTGACCGACAGGAGGCTGAGCTCGAGACCAGGCTTGAAGAGGACATCGGTCAGAAAGACGTCACCGGCAGGACCACGGAAACAAACGACGCCAACACCATGGACAGGTAACACCTGTCCGGAGCCCGTCCGTACACCAGAGACATCGCCTACATGACCGAGGATATTGAAGGCCTCATGACAGGCCGTCATGTGATGCGTGGCCTCGGACTCGATGATCCAGGTCTCAGCGGGGTCCTAGACAGGGGTCATCAGATCGCTAACGGTCACATGGCAGCAAGCAAGGGACACAGACGCGATGGAAGGAGGCGTGAACTGAGACTGCCAATCGTCAAGCCACGCAACATCGTCATAGGAAGGGGTAGAGGAGACCATGGGAGACGACGAGGCAGACAAGGAAATGGGACACGGCGGTAGTTTAGTCTCGGTCATGCAAGGCTGGACAGGAGAGCACGAGGCAATGCAACTCGCACTTCCCTGGGGAGGAGGGCGTGTCAGGCCGAGCTGGAGCGTGATGAATTGCTCCAACTGACGCTCACAGGAGGACGGGCCGAGAGTGTAGACCGAGTGCAGAGTGACGGCACCGGAGCCCGGATAAGGGAGGGACAGTGCCGGTGACGGGAACAGAGGCATCGATGGCTGCGGATGGTACTGCTACGGCGCGGGTGTCTACTAGACTGGCGGAGCTGTCGGAATGGCGGGGCTGCTGGAGGAGGTCAAGGCTTCAAGGCCGGTGGCAGCGACGGCGGCAGAGGCGAGATGGCACTCCCGCTAGCAATGCATGGTGGCGATGACGCGTGCCTCGTCCGTCGGGAGAGAGCACGTGTACCACCCGTGCCTGGGCTAGCCACAGTTGTGGCAGGCTGAGCCACCACCGCTGGACCCGGTCAACGGCTGTTGCTGCTACTATTGCAACGAACCCTTGCCTTTCTTGTTCCGGTTTTTCTTCTTCTTCTTCAAAGATGATGAGGTAGCTGCGACAGGGGAAGCGACGGCCATGGAGGAAATAGTAGGGGAGGGGACGACAGGGGAGGCAAGAGCCTCCGAGCGCTGGAGCTAGGACTCCAGACGAGCTTCCTCAATGCGGAGGAGAAGCTTGTATGCCCAAGGCATGACGGTGCCGTGGGCCGCCATGGTGGAAAGGACGTCCCTGGGGTAGTCCACAAAGACGTCCGCATACGCGTTGGTGGAGCCGCACTTGATGGTGAGGAGCGCGGCCAGAGGGGTGGGGCAGATCTACCGAGACGACGAAGGATGTCCTCTACCCGCTGCGAGTAGGCAATGACCGTCTTAATCTCCCCTATGTGCAGGGAGTTGAACTCCTGGAGCAGACGGCTGGTCTTAGCGTCGTTGGACAAGTGATGGGGCCGGGTGAGGATGTCCCACGCGGCTGTAGGGTCTAGGGTGGCGCCAGCGGTGAAGTCGCCAAGGAAAGGCTCTAGGGCCAGGCGGGAAGCCGGAGGGGCGACTAGGACTAGGGCACGGACGACGCAATCAGCGTCATACAACTGGTCGGCCTGGGTGGGGTCATAAGGGAGGGTGTAGTATACCCACAAACCCTCACCTTGCGCCCAGATCCGAAAGCTGAGCTCCCAGCTTCGGAACTGCTCGCCGGCCTGAAGTGGCGGGAGCGGCGTCTCAAAGTCCTTCTGCCTACGGCCGGCGCCCAGAGTGGGGCTAAGGACGGAGGTCACCGTCTGCCGCTGGCGCTGAGTACGTTGTTGCGCCAGGTAATGCATATCAGAAGACACAAAGAGGTTGGCATGCCCAGGAGGGATGGATGGTGGCAGCAGACTTGTGGCTGACTGGGAGGCCAATGGCTACAGTGCTACAAGCTACTGCGTGAAGGCGGCGAACTATTGCTGGAGAGCAGCCAAGGGGTCAGGATTGCCATGAGCAACGGCAGAGGGCTGCTGCTACTGCTGTAGCTGCTTTAGGAAAGGGGGGCTGGGGGTCCTCGTAACAGAGGAGGACCCCTCCTCACATGGGCTGTTAGTCATGGTGGCTTATGGTGCCTCTCTTCCCCTTTTGTTTGTTTGTTTTTTTGTCCTTCTCATGTCTGTAGTGACGTCAGCCGAGGATGGCTGATGTCAGTAGAGGCTACTACGGTATGTGCAGTGCTACTGCACCATTTTTTTGTTGTTGATGACGTCAGTAGTGACGTCAGTAATGATGTCAGTGGACAACCGCTAACGGCAGCAGCGATTGATGTAGCTGCTGTTGTGGGGCTACAACCGCTCTTGCTACTGTAGCTGCTACTCATGTTGCTGCTACTACTGCTACTGCTGTTGCTACTACGGCTACTATTACTGCTACTACTGCTGCGGTGGCTGCTGTTGCTGCTACTGCTGATGTTGTAACGGCTATTGCTGCTGCTGTTACGGCTACAAGGGATCCCCTTTTTTTCCCTTCTTGCTCCTCGTTGCTCACTACAAGCGACGACCCACAAGCAGCAAGCTCACTCCTTGCTACTCGCTGCTTGTTGCTCGCTACGAGCAACGAGCTTGATGCCAGCAACTCGCTGCTCGCTACGAGCAGTGGGCTACAAGTAGTTGCGGCTGCTATTGCTACGACTGTCACTACGTCCGCAGTTGATGCTACTGCTCCCGCCGGCTGCAACTACTACGAGCTGCTGCTACTACTGGCTGCTGCTGCGGGCTGCTACTACTGCAAGCTGTTGTGAGCTGCTGCGAGCTGCCGCTCCAGCCAGCTGCTGTTGTGTGCTACTGCTACTGGCTGCTGCTGCCATTGCTCGATGCCGCGGCAATTTGCTGCTATTACTGCTGGCTGGTGCTGTCAATCACACCTTGAGGACATCACCGCGTGCGTCATCGCCAGCAAGCGCCCGACGTGGCCTGCCGCTCACCTCCTCGCGTCAAGCGTGGGGGTCAATGCTGTCGAAAAAGTTCCGACAGCATTTCCCCTGGCCCAGTGGCCGTGGGGAAAATTCTGACGCAGCAATGAGGTGGGTCAATGATGCCGGAAAAACTCCGGCAACATTTCCCCTACACTGACGCGTATGGGGGTCCGTTGGTGTTATCTGGCACCTGTGCGTCAGTCTTGTGCTACTGCTACTACGCTCTGGCTCTGATACCAAAACACAAATACTAGGCAGCGGGTTGGGAAACAGCGTTCATGATGTAGCGTGCAGGCTTCAACGCTCCTTGCTTTAGTCTGCTGCCCCCTCAGTTTGTTGCTCTACACACTAAATCTGGGAGCTCTGGGTTTGTTACTCAGAAGTGTGCGCGCTAGTGTTAGCGCCAGCAAGCAGTTGGAAACCGAAAGTAACTGATTAGCAATAACGAGTGAGCAACAATGGGAGACCCCTCCAAATTCTAGCCCCCCTCTTGTTGTGATCTGTGACGTTCTTGTACAGTCTACTATGACCACTCGGCCGTGTCCAAACTCGTGCAGATCCCTGAGGCGGGCCCTAGTGACACCGGTGCGACAACTGGTGGCGGACTACCAGCTTGGGGCTGGCCGACTACCGTTCCAGAGCCCCGGACACTGCCGGGACTTCCTGCTGTTTTTTCTACAGCTTGCACAAGTTTTTCGACGGACTGGCCATGAGCCCGATTTTCATGTTCTTGCATTGCATGTCCACCGTCTGATGATGGATGCATGTTTGTGACCAGTCATAGCATCCGTCTTGTGATCTTGCATGTCTAGGTTCAGACGGCGTAGCATTCTGACATGTGTGCGCAGAGTTATGGCCAAAACAGTGGTTTTGGGCCGGTTTTAGGACAGCTCTTGGACTGCCGCGTGCGACACCTACTGTGCGCCGCGGCAGGTATTTATTCCATGGACCTTTCATTTGTCATTTCTCTCTGCAAATTCTATTGAAGCATTCTGACACTTTGCCTTGTGTCCCGTAGCCAAACTCTTGCCGTTGCGTGCACGACTTGTGACTGTCGTCACCGTCTGATCACGCACTGACGCCGGGTCAATGGGAGTGTTGCTAGAAAGCTTCCTTGTATGTCATCATGGTATCAGAGCAGTGAGATAATGTCAACCGGCCTGAGGCAAACGGACTAGAAAACAGGGCCGACACAATAGCACCTGCCGTCCGCTCCTAGCATTTCAGCTAGGAGAAGATATCACCCTCAGGATCACGGTTCCACACTGAGCAGTTCCTAGGCAATCACTTGCTAGCAACTGTGTCCACTTAACACTTGGTCACTTTCGCGCGAGGTGCTAGTCAAAGACTAACTCCTGGGGCTTAGACCAACCAGTGTCTTCTTTATACTGTTCCTTAGTTGGACAACTCTGTGAGGAGCATCTAAGGCCAGATTGTGTAATTAGAATGAGGAATGAGCCTGGTACATATAGTCCTAGGCCTGGCTTCTAAGGTGTGTGGG
>SZWC01002039.1:83861-94309 GCA_023375785.1 Penium margaritaceum | reverse complement strand
GCACCTGGAGAGAGCGTACCAGAGTTGAGCGAAGCGTGCCTTACAACTGGTCAGTGTGGGCCCATAACCCTTTGTCAACCGGCCTGAGGCAAACGGACTAGAAAACAGGGCCGACACAATAGCACCTGCCGTCCGCTCCTAGCATTTCAGCTAGGAGAAGATATCACCCTCAGGATCACGGTTCCACACTGAGCAGTTCCTAGGCAATCACTTGCTAGCAACTGTGTCCACTTAACACTTGGTCACTTTCGCGCGAGGTGCTAGTCAAAGACTAACTCCTGGGGCTTAGACCAACCAGTGTCTTCTTTATACTGTTCCTTAGTTGGACAACTCTGTGAGGAGCATCTAAGGCCAGATTGTGTAATTAGAATGAGGAATGAGCCTGGTACATATAGTCCTAGGCCTGGCTTCTAAGGTGTGTGGGTAGTGACACTTTTGGGGTGGTCACTCCACACCACCTCACCAGTCCGCCAATTGGCGCATCCACTGACCGCCAAGTGGCGCACTCTCCTCATGCATGGAGAAATGTCTAAGAAACTTCCCCTGTGCTAGAAGGTCAAAAAACCTCCTGCGCACATCAAGGCTCGATCGCAGGACCTGTTGTCCCTAAGTCCAACATGCTATCCGTTGCGCTACACTTCTGGTGTCTCGCTTGGACTTGGACCACGAACAAGGTTTGGGGGACTTACTCTAGAGAGCAGTGCATGCCCAACCTGTCCGTCAACCCATAGCAGTGGCCATGGGGCATAGAAGAACAACAGATAATTCTCACTGAGCTGCGCAGCAGAGATGCAGCAGAGTAGCAGTAGTGAGAGCCACCGCTGCAGCAAATCCACTGGGGCCTGTCAAAGACATCCGGTCGCTGTCGATGCAGCCCACACCCATCACGTGAGATCATAGAAGCGGTATTGCCACTGTGCAAGCAGTAGCATTGTAGCAGAGCATCAACATCAGCAGCGGCGGCAGTAGCAGCATCATAGCAGCAGGCACAGCAGTGCGTGGCGGCTGTAGCGAGTGTAGCCACCGTCCGTAGGCGCAACGATCCACGGCAACAACAGCGTGGCGCAGTAGTGGCGGTAGCAGCAGCGAAGCAGCACTGGCGGCAACAACGGCGCACAACAGTAGTAGCAGCTACGGTGGCAGCAGCTGTGGTGGCAGCAGCAGAGCGGTAGCAGCTGTAGCAACAGCAGCGCAGCAATGGCGGCAGCAGTAGCGCACGGCAGCGGCAGCGCGCAGCAGCCGCATTGCGCAGCAGCCGTAGCGCGCAGTAGCAGTAGCGGCATCGCGCAGCCAGTGCTGCCACTGCTGCGCATGCAGCCACACAGCTACTACTATAGCTGACAACATAACTGTAGCAATAGGTGAGCGAAAGTTGTTGCGTAACTTCCGCACAGCAGTCATAGAACGGCTGCACGCCCGCACAGGATCGTGAGAGAAAATAGAAACACGGGGGAGAGTCGAGCTGACGTCAGCATTTTTTCTTGCTGACGTCATCAGGTCATGCTGACGTCAGCAACCATCTGCTAACGTCAGCAACATACTTAGCATTTTTTTTACGGATGGTCAAAAGTTGCCAGTGGCTCAACTCCTCGAGAAATGCTGACACTTTCAAAATCCGACAAACCTGACCTGTCGACCTGTGCTGAGAGGTGACATGAACTCGACTAACAACAAGGGGGAGGGGACAGGTGATCCCACCTCTTCTTCTGGGGTATTGAGCCCACGCTTGTAGGCCATTGAGGACCTACGGAGCCAGCAGGATGAGATGCGTTGCCTACTGATGCCATCCGCACGCTGACTGAGTTTCGGCGTGCCCAGTCCACGGTCCCACGGCATGTTTCCGAGGGAGCTGCCGGCGTCGCGGTCTCTACAGAGCAGCCGGCTCAGGCACCCGTGACAGGAGCTAGACCGGACCCACCACCTCGTGACCTCCTGGATGATGATCCATTCATGCCAGGCATCACAGGTGACTCCCCGGATCATGAGATTCGAGTTCTTCAGGAGCGCCTCCATCAGCTACAGACGGGCACCAGATCTCCTCGGTTTCCTCCGATACGATCATCACCCGACTATTCCGGTGACTATCCCCTTCCAGGAGTCTTCCCCATCCCTTGTCCTCCTCAGCCTACGGTTGCTCTCTCCATGGAGCGGCAACCCAAGGACTTTGAGACACCACCTCCACGGTACATCAATGAGGACGGCTTTGAGTGCTAGGAGATCCTCTTTCAGGTTTGGGCTGTTTCACAGGGAGTGTGGCCCTACTACCACAGCCCGTATCAGCCTACAGACCCAGCACAGGTGCTGACAGTAGCCAGGGCAATGCGCGGCCTCCTGTATGCCATGCCACGTAAAACCGTCGTCGATTTCCACCCCTTCCTTGGAGAGGCCGACACAGGCACCGGCACCGGTCCCCGCGGAGGTTGGGATCTGGTCTTATCCCTGCTGGCCGCAGAGACACACGCCACTCGTGTAGCACACATTCGTGCCTTCCACTCTCTCCGTCAAGGGCCTGCAGAGCCTGCAGCTGATCACTGGCAACGCGCCATGTGCATCTACACGCGCCTTTGGACCTCAGGAGGCACAGAGCTGTGGGCGCTCTATACGATGATGCTCGGAGTTCGCCTTGAGTACACTAACATATTCACACGGTACAGCGACGCTCTTCAAGCCCTTTTCAGCCACTCTACAGTTTCTCCCCTGGGCGCATCAGCTCTTCCTCCAGGTGACTTCAGCCGGCGCGGTAGCCGTGGCTCGTCAGGAGACTTCTCTTGCTGCAGCAGTCGTTGCATCACTACCATCTTCACTCCTGCAGTCTCCTTCTTCATCCTCCATCATGTCCTCATCTTCCTCCTCCTCTTTGGCCCCGTCCACACCCACTCACACACAGGGTGTTGCAGCAACAACTCAGGGGAAGAAGAAGGGGAAGCATGGATCAGGTCAACAGCAGTCACAACAGCATTCGTCATCGAGTCGTAGCAGTGGACGTTCTGTTCACTATTACAACTATGGAGGCGCCCATCACTACACCGAGTGCTAGCAGCCGCTCAACAGGGCGTGGATTACTCCTGGGCTCCAGGCTGCACACGCCCTCCGTTCCACGTCCAGCACGTCATTCTTGCCATCTTCCGGACGCGTGGCGGCCACGACTGCAGCTGTTCCCGCTTCCTCACCGGCGAGTAACAGTGATCCGGACCCGCGCGACCGCACCATCGCTGAGCTGCGACACCTTCTGGTGCTCCGCTTTCAGGGAAGTGTGAGTGTTTTGTCATCATTGGGTGGTCCACAGACTGTCTGTCCATCCGTTCCTATGGGTCGTGGAGACGCGTGTGGGGGGGCACAGTCAGCATGTGATGATGATGGACCTGACTGCACCGATTGGGTTCATGAGTCTCATCTTTGTGCCCTGCGTCGTTCCTCTCCAATGACGGCTCAGCGTCCCTCTGATGCCGAGTGTTCCATTGCCCGTTGTACAGTAACGTCCACCAGTCGTGACTCTGGTGGCACTTGGATCATCGATTCTGGTGCCACTCATCACATGACATGTCGTCGTAGTGATTTTGTTCTTCTGGGTCCTGTCACGTCTGTCCGTTCCGTCCGTACAGGCTCTGGTAAGTCCTTGCTAGTCCATGGTGTTGGGGTTGTATGCTTTGACGGTCCGTCTGGCCCCTTGTACCTTTCCGACGTGTTATGTGTGCCTGATCTTGAGCTCAGCATGCTCTCAGTGCGTGCCTGCACACTGATGGGTCTCTCTGTGGAGCATACCGCGGACTCAGCGACTGTGACTGCTAATGACACTCACAGCATTGTCCTTCATACCTCAGTCGTAGATGATCTGTATCGTGTCTCTTGGACCTCCTCCCCTTCCTCTCCTTCCTCCTTCGGTCGGGTCTTTGTCACTGGTGTTTTGTCTCCGGAACACCTGCGGTTGCTTCATCGCCGTCTGTGTCACGTGGGCTCCGATACTGTGTTGAAGCTCATTTGGACACAGCCAGCTCTCGGTCTTGACGCAGCTTCTTTCAAGAAGCCACCCAAGACCGACAATCTCTTTTGCGCTCAAGGGAAGATGCACCAATGCACCTACCTTGACTCTCATTCCCGAGCACTTTGGCCTCTCGAGCTAGTTCACTCAAACCTTCTCGGTCCTCTTTCGGTCGAGTCCCTACCTGATCGGGGCCGGTATGTTCTGACTCTGACTGACGACTTTACCCGGATGCGGTGGATCTATAGCGTGCGTCAGAAGAGCGACGCCGCCCTTGCGGTTCGCCTCTAGCTAGTGATGGCTGAGCGTCAATCACGCCACACGCTACATACTTTCCGCTCGGATCGTGGCAGTGAGCTCCTTGGCGAGATGGACGGGTTCTTTGCTAAGCACAGGATTTTTCACCAGGACTCCGCTCCTGCTACCCCTCAGTAGAACGGTGTTTCTGAGCGCTGGAACTACACCATGGAGGATGTGGTTCACGCTATGCGGTCTGAGTGCGGTCTCCCGGAGTCCTTTGTCTTTGAGGATTTCGCCTACATGACTTGGGTCTGGGACCGCCTCCCGCACGGTCCGCTTCCGGACCATATTGCACCGTATGAGCTCTAGTTTGGCCACCGTGCTGACCTTCGTCTCACTCGCGGCTAAGGATCCCTGGCCTCTGTGTGGTACACCGAGGACCAGCAGGGGTCCAAGGTCTCACCTCGGAGCTGCTTGTGTGTCTTTGTAGGCATTTCCCCGTGGTCGAAGGCCTGGCGCTTCTGGGATAATAGTTGACTCCGGGTTCTGATGTGATCCCAGTACCGCGGCATCGGCACCACGGTCAACCGCGATGTGGCATCGATGTGCAGCGACAAGCTCAGCTCCGCCGAACGGTCGAGCGCAACCCTCTCCCCCCTCCCCCGCCGACATCCCGAGCACACGAGACCAAGACACTTTCGCTTTGCAAATTTTCCTGTTTACTCACCGGGAGTTGGCGTTCAACCACATCAGTAAACCATACATTAGTCAAATATTTCAAAGTTCAAATGTGGACATGCACAGTCTTCATGCCATGTGGATAGTCTACCACTCGACCTGTCACTTGGGTTGGGAATCTGGCTGCTGTTCATATGACGTGTACATTGCAAGGGGCTAGGATATTGTGAAGGCCAATGAGGATGTGTTGTTCAATGTCCGATGTGTGAATGTGGCTGACACGTAACAATTAGGTGCATGCTTGATGTCCACGCATTGCCCTACCCATGTCATGACTGGTGTCGATGTCGTTTTTACCGATGTGCATGGCCAGCTATGACTGAAAAGGCACGAACATGACCTCGCGGACATCAAGGGGCATGATCACTTGATCGTGCTTCTCGTCCGTGAGGCTGCCACATTGCCAGACATGGCAGCTCAGCTTTGTGCGAATCGACGCTCGCGAAGGTGCACCGCCGGGAGTCACAAGCGAACGAGTGCTTAGTCGGCACCGACGAACAGTTAGCCGTAAATTGTGGGTCAACCCACAGTTAGGGTTACGCTACCATGCCTCCCAGACGTGCCCCAACCCTGTCAACTTCAGTGACGGGCTCCTCCACATTACCATCAGCAGCAAGAGCAGCGGCAACCAAACGACTTCATCGACCCGAATTATCTCCACCTCCTGCCGACGCCTTCATGGAGACATGCTGACGTTGGCGCTCTCTTGGCACTGCCGCCCCATTGCAACAGCGTCTAAAAAGCCAGGTTTTTTTGTGGATCCTGTGGCGTCACTCTGAGCGGGACCTGTGATCGCATCAGAGGACATTTTGGTGTGAGAAATGGAAACGTCCACTGCTGTGAACACCCGCCTCCCATTTCGCGTGACGTTCTCGGCATGGAGAGGGTTCCCCGTCCTCCAGCAACATGGAAGTTGGCATGTCCCCGGCTTTACAATGGTCTAAGGGACTCCTGGGGGACCAACAGTAAGCCCGTGTCATGGGCAAACCTTTTTTAGCAACGGCAGCGGGCCGAAGCTCTTGAAGCTGCTGGCCTTCCCAGCCATGACGAAGGGATGGACATGTACCTTGACAACGTCGCAGCAGCATCCTTTGGAACCATAGACCAGCAGCAGCAACAACAACAGCAGGTTCACGATGTGCTTCAGCGTGCTACCAACTTGCTCGCTCAGTAGGCACAGCAGCAGCAAGTAGTGCGCATCGTCGATGTGAACAGGATGGCTAGGATGAGGCAGCCCTCTGTCCGCCCCCACTGTGATGCAGCAACGAACGCCGCTTGTCAAATGGCGATAGTGAAGCTGATGTGTGCCGGTGCATACCCCATCTCCTTTTCCCGCGAAGGACTGGTCAATGAATTTTTTTCTACTAGCCGCCGCACCAACTCCTCGTTCCGTCTTCCAGGTCGCTCCACTGTCGCCAACAAAACCTTTCCCAAGCTTGATGCAAAGCTGACAGAGGAAGAAGCACCACTGCGCCAAGGCTGGCCTATCTACGGCGTAACTGTGGCCGTGGAGGAGTGGGCCGACAAGCAACAGAGACCTATCTACAACGCAATGGCGGTAAATGCCAAATGGGCATGCCACGTTTTTTCCAATGATGCAAGCGGGAATGTCCGCAATGCATCGCACGTGGCTGACACCATTGAAGAGGCCATCGTCACTATGGGTGTCGGCAATGTTGTCACGGTTGTGTGTGACAACAGTGTAGTGAACAAGCGGGTGTTTGAGGACTTGAAGGAGAAATTCCCCAACGTGTTGTGGCAGGGCTGCTGCAAACACAACATTGACTTGGTGATGAAAGACATCATGAAGTCTGAGTGGGGCGCCTTGGTGCTTGGGCGGGTGGAGAAGCTGGTGAACTTCTTCTGCAATAATGATATGCCACGCACGTGGCTAAAGCAGCAGTCTGGCGGCCGGGTGCTTTTGCCTCCGTGTGACACTCGGTTCGCCACCGCCCACACCATGGTGCAGCGTCTCATCGACATGCGGCCTTTCCTACTGGAGCTTGTCAACCATGCATGCTGGGCTGACATGGGATTGTAGCGGGATGGCATGTTCAAGGCAAGGAAGAAGGCACTGAGGCAGATTGTGCGCCGCCGTGTGTTTTGGCTGCAGGTGCGGCAGCTCCGAGACCTCCTTAACCCGCTGGTTAAGGTGTTGTGCATTGCTAACAAGTGAGGAGGTACAGTAGGTGAAATCTATGAAGGACTACTTGACTGCAAGACAGAACTGAAGGGCCTGTCACAGGGGTGCGGACGGAAGCCAGAAAAGGTGGCAGCACAGCATGTGAAGTTCACAATGCAGCGGCTGAAAACTCGCTAGGAGTCTGACATGGCCTGCTCCCTCTATGCTGCAGCACGCTGCGTGCATCCTACGCACTTTGGGAATGATCATGGGGGGATGTTTCCATGGTGCAGGCATGGTCACACGTGGCAGACGCCCTCGTGCCGGAGGCGAAGCATGGGGCATTGCAGGATGAGCTGGAAGCCTTCCAGCTCGGCCGTGCGACTACCACCGTTATTCCCCTCACCACCAAGTGGCTGAGTGACCGAGCCCGTGCAGCAGTGGCAAAAGTGGTGACAGGGACGTTGGCACCGTATGAGTGGGCAAGTCTCCACCTTGCCCACCTCCCCACCCTCCGTGAGCTCACCATCAAGCTCCTTTCTCAGCCGTGCGTGTTGTCTGATTGCGAGCACATCTTCTCGTAGCACAAGCTCATCCACACCGCGCGTCGCAACCGCCTCAGCGTGAAAATGCTAGAGATGCTCGTGCGGTGCAATGTCCGCCTCCGCCGGCAATACAAGCCAGCTAAGCGGTGCAAGCCCAACAACAACTGGCTGGTGCCTGATCCATCTGACAGCTAGGATGACGGTGTCATCCTTGAGAATGTAGAGGAGGTTGAAGAGGGTGCAGACTGAGAAAGTGCGTAGAAGCTTCCTAGCAACACGGCCGCTGACCGGGCGTCAGTGCCTAGTCAGACGGTGACGACAATCACAGGTCGTACACACAACGGCAAGGGTTTGGCTAGGAGACACAAGTCCAAGTGTCAGAATGCTTCAATATAGCATATGCAGAGAGAGATGACAACTGACAGGTCCAGGGCATAAATACCTGCCGTGGCGCACGGCGGGTGTCGCACGCGGCAGTCCAAGAGCTGTCCTGAAACCGGCCCAAAACCACTGTTTTGGCCGTAACTCCGCGCACACATGTCAGAATCCTACGCCGTCTGAACCTAGACGTGCAGAATCAAAAGACGCACGCAACGACTGGTCACATGCATGCATCCATTGACTGACTGCGGGTATACAATGCAAAAACATGCAAATGGGCCTCATGCCCAGTCCGCCGAAAGGCGCCTGCAAGACGTAGAGGACACAGCAAGGAGTCCCGGTGACATCTGGGGCTCTGGGACAGTGGTCGGTCAGCTCCAGACGGGTAGTCCGCCGCCTGTCATCACGCCGGTGTCACCAGGGCCGCCTGCCTCAGGGATCTGCACGAGTATGGACACAGCCGAGTGGTCACAGTAAACTGTACAGGAACGGCACAAATCACAACACTCCCCCATGACCCGATGGTACGCATGTCCATACACGTGCAACACTGGTACAACCACATAGTGAGTGACATAGACAGATGAGACGGCAACGTGCATCCCACACTCAACCACTGTCACGCACGGGGCGAAGCCCAACAGAACGAATGGCCACCTGGAACTTTTCGCAGGCAAGTGCCTTCGTCAAGAAATCAGCTCGCTACAAGTCAGTGCCAACCCACATGATGGAGATCACGCGTCGCTCCACCAGATCCCGAACGAAGTGATGCTCAACCGCAATGTGCTTTGTGCGAGCATGAAAAACACCAGAGTTCTCCGCAAAGGCGAGAGCACTCTGGTTGTCGCAACGCAGCACAATGGCGGGTATTGACTGCCCAAGCTCAAGAAACAAGCGCTGCAGCCAAACTGCCTTTGCAGCCCCTGCCCCCAAAGCCACATACTCTGCCTCCGACAAGCTACGTGCGATGCCGCCCTGCTTCCCGCTTCGCCAAGACAAAGCAGTACCACCGAGCAGAAACACGTAACCAGTGCGTCTGAGCCCGTCAGGACTCCAAGCCCAGTCGCTGTCAGTGTAGCCGTCAAAGACCACTGAACACTGCCGACAAAAGCAGAGTCCAAGGTACGGCATGGAGACCACGTACCGTACCACTCCCACAGCCGTGTGAAGAGCTCTCGCACGTGGAGCCTGCGAGAACTGAGCGAGGAGGTTGACAGCGAACGCGATGTCGGAACGCGTGGTAGTGGCCAGGTACATCAGAGATCCGATAAGACGGAGGTACAAGGTCACGTCCACAGTCTCCCCCAGCTATGTAGGGTCGTCCACCTTCAGAGCATCCTGTCCATCAGGTGTGAGTGGTGTGGAAGCAATTGGCACTGCACCAAGGAGATCGCTAAAGCGCTCCCCCACGACTCGTGCGTATCGGGCCTGATGCAGCAAGAATGTCCGACGTCTGCGATCACGCACAATCTCCATACCAAGAAACACCGATGCAGGATCGAGGTCCTTCATCCTGTAGGCGGTCTGCAGGACAGCCTTGGCCTCCTTCACGGCCTCCAGCGACGGAGACGCTATTAGAAGGTCATCAACATAGACCAGGATGGCGGTAAACCGCTCGGGTGGCGGTAGGATGAAGAGTGAGGGGTCTGCCTCGCTCTGTACGTATCCTGCGCGAGTCAAGGTGCCAGTGATCTCCCAGTTCCAACACCGTGGATACTGCTTGAGGCCGTACAAGGACTTACGCAAGCACCAGACCTTGTCACCGTCCTCAAAGCCAGGTGGCTGAGCCACATAGATCTCCTCATCCAAAGAGCCATGGAGGAACGCATTGTTCACATCCATCTGGTGTAGTTCCCAGTCATGCTGAGCTACTACACCTAACAGAGCTCGAGCTGAGGTCATGCGGCCGACAGGGGCAAAGGTGTTAGTGTAATCAACTCCCTCAACCTGAGAGAACCCCTTGACGACCAAACGAACCTTGTAGCATTCCAGTGAGCCATCTGGCTTCACTTTCTTGCGAAAGACCCATTTGACCTGAATTGCCTTCCTCCCAGGGGGAAGGTCGACCAGCTCGTAGACTCCGTGCTCTCGGATAGCGCGAAGCTCACCCTCGCAAGCAGCTCGCAAGGCATCAGCATCCTGCGATGAGAAAGCCTCCCTCAATGTGCCCGAGTCCGGCGCCATAGAGGGGGAACTCTGCGTGGCAAGTGCACACGCCTCAGTATCTGGCCTGACGTCCACGAGATCAGCTGCTGCATCACAGGCGACATGGAACTCGCGGGTGACCAGGTCGTGCCCTATGGGGCACGCTGGGTGTACCTCTGAAAGCTCAGTGCGGACACTCAGGCCTAAGGCCTTTGTGCCGGGATCACCGCTCGCAATGCTGCGAGAGGAACGTCTGGGTCCGGAACCCGACGCTCGCTGAGCTCCAGAATCCAGTGGT
>SZWC01002039.1:53681-70264 GCA_023375785.1 Penium margaritaceum | reverse complement strand
ACAGATGAGACGCAAACGTACATCCCACACTCAACCACTGTCATGCACGGGGCGAAGCCCAACAGAACAAATGGCCACCAAGAACTTTCTGCGGGCAAGTGCCTTCGTCAAGAAATCAACACGCTGCAAGTCAGTGCCAACCCACATGATGGAGATCACGCGTCGCTCCACCAGATCACGAACGAAGTGATGCTCAACCGCAATGTGCTTTGTGCGAGCATGAAAAACACCAGATTTCTCTGCAATGACGAGAGCACTCTTGTTGTCGCAACGCAGCACAATGGCGGGTACTGACTGCCCAAGCTCAAGAAACAAGCGCTGCAGCCAAATTGCCTCGGCAGCCCCTGCCCCCAAAGCCACCTACTCTCTCTCCGACGAGCTACATGCGATGCAGCCCTACTTCCCGCTTCGCCAAGACAAAGCAGTACCACCGAGCAGAAACACGTAGTCAGTGCGACTGCGCCCGTCAGGGCTCCAAGCCCAGTCGCTGTCAGTGTAGCCGTCAAGGACCACCGAACACTGCCGACGAAAGCAGAGTCCGTGATACGGCGTGGAGACCACGTACCGTACCACTCGCACAGCTGCGTGAAAAGCTCTCGCACGTGGAGCCTGCGAGAACTGAGCGAGGAGGTTGACGGCGAACACGATGTCGGGACGCGTGGTAGTGGCCAAGTACATCAGAGATCCAATAAGACGGAGGTACAAGGTCACGTCCACTGTCTCCCCAAGCTGTGTAGGGTCATCCACCTTCAGGGCATCCTGCCCGTCAGGTGTGAGGGGTGTGGAAGCAGTGGGCACTGCACCAAGGAGATCACTAAAGCGCTCCCCCACGACTCGTGCGTATCTGGCTTGATGCAGCAATAGTGTCCGATGTCTGCGATCTGGCACGATCTCCATCCCAAGAAACACCAATGTAGGGCCGAGGTCCTTCATCATGTAGGCGGTCCGCAGGACAGCCTTGGCCTCCTTCACGGCCTCCATCGACGGAGACACGATCAGAAGGTCATCAACATAGACCAGGATGGCTGTAAACCGCTCGGCTGTCAGTATGATGAGGAGTGAGGGGTGTGCCTTGCTTTGTACGTATCCTACGCGAGTCAAGGTGCCAGTGATCTCCCGGTTCCAACATCGTAGAGACTGCTTGAGGTCGTACAAGGACTTGCGCAAGCGATAGACCTTGTCACCGTCCTCAAAGCCTGGTGGCTGAGCCACGTAGATCTCCTCATCCAAAGAGCCATGGAAGAACGCGTTGTTCACATCCATCTGGTGTAGTTCCTAGTCATGCTGAGCCACTACACCGAACAGAGCTCGAGCTGAGGTCATGCGGCCGACAGGGGCAAAGGTGTTAGTGTAATCAACTCCCTCAATCTGAGAGAACCCGTTGACGACCAAGCGGGCCTTGTAGCATTCCAGTGAGCCATCCGGCTTCACTTTCTTGCGAAAGACCCACTTGACCTGAATCGCCTTCCTCCCAGGGGGGAGGTCGACCAGCTCGTACACTCTGTGCTCTCGGATAGCGCGAAGCTCATCCTCCCAAGCAGCTCGCCAGGCATCAGCATCTTGCGATGAGAAAGCCTCCCTCCATGTGCCCGGGTCAGGCGTCATAGAGGGAGAACTCTACGTGGCAAGTGCACACGCCTCAATGTCAGGCCTGACGGCCACGAGATCAGCTGCTGCATCACAGGCAATATGGAACTCGCGAGTGACCAGGTCGTGCCCTATGGGGCACGCTGGGTGTACCTCCGAAAGCTCAGTGCGGAAACTCAGGCCTAAGGCCTTTGTGCCTGGATCACCGCTCGTGATGTTGCGAGAGGAACGTCCGGGTCCGGAACTCGACGCTCGCTGAGCTCCAGAATCCAGTGGTCGAAGGCGACCACCGGGCTCACGAGAGTAACCAGAGGTCAAGGGGCACACCTCAGGCTCAGGAACAGGTACGACCACAGGGACAGGTACGACCACAGCTGGTGAGGGTTGAGATGAGGTAGTCGGAGATGCCGTGCGAGGAGATGCGTGTGTGGGGGACACTGAGCTGGGGGTGACAGCGAGCAAGGCTGGCCCGGACACTGAGACAGGAGTGTCAGCCGATGTTGGATCAGGAGTAGGCTAGGCTGGGTCAGCTCCGGAGCAGGGGTGCCAGTGGACACAAGTGGTGATGCAGGAGGAGGTGTGAGAGCAGCGGTACGTGTGGGGTGTGAAACAGGTTGAACAGACGGGATCTCTGGACCAACAGCAATGATTGCCGGATCATCAAGTGCGGACACATCAGTCTGGAGACCGAGACGGGACTCGAGCGGACACATCAGCCTGACGAGAAATGGTCGTTGGCGGAAAGGTCTCCCCCATCCGCCGAGGACCCTCACAGAAAGGGACATGAGCCGCAGAGAGGGCTGTGATCGAAGTCAGATCACGGTAGGTGAGTGACTCAAAAAACAACGCGTCACGGCACTCAATGAGACGACGGCGAGTGGGGTCCCGAAAGCGTCAGGCCTTCGACCGCGGGGAGATGGCGATGAAGGCACACAAGCGACCCCGAGGGGAGACCTTGGACCCCTGCTGGTCCTCGGTGTACCACAAGGAGGCCAGGGAACCCCAGACGCGAGCGAGATGAAGATCAGCACGGTGGCCAAACCAGAGCTCGTACGGTGTAGCATGATCCGGAAGCGGACCATGCGGGAGGCAGTTCCAGATCCAAGTCATGTAGGCGAAGCCCTCGAATGGGAAGGACTCCGGGAGACCGCACTCACACCGCATGGCGTAGACCACATCCTCCATGGTACGGTTCAAGTGCTCAGATACACCGTTCTACTGTGGGGTAGCAGGAGCGAAGACCTGGTGAAAAATGCCGTGCTCAGCAAAGAAGGAGTCCATCTCGGCGAGGAACTCGCCGCCGCGATCCGAGCAAAAGGTATGTAACATGTTGCGAGACTGACGCTCATCCATCACGAGCCAGAGCCGAACCACAAGGGCGGCGTCGCTCTTCTGAGGAAGACTGTAGACCCACCGCATCCGGGTGAAGTCATCAGTCAGCGTCGGAACATACCGGCCCCTCTCGGACAGCGACTCGACCGGGAGAGGACCGAGCAGGTCCGAGTGGACCAACTCGAGGGGCCTCAGCGCTCGGGAACGCAAATCAGGGTAAGTACACCGGTGCATCTTTCCCTGAGCGCAAAAAAGACAGTCGGTCTTGGGTGGCTTCTCGAAAGAAGCCACGTCAAGAGCAAGAGCGGGCTGTGTCCGGATGAGCTTCGACAAAGTGTCGGAGCCCACGTGACACAGACGTCGATGAAGCAACCGCTCGTGTTCCGGGAATAGAACACCAGTGACAAAAACGCGACCAAAGGAGGAGGGAGAGCAAGGGGAGGAGGGCCGAGCAATGCGGTACAAATCATCTACGACTGAAGCACGCAAGACAATGCTACGGGTGTCAAGAGCAGTCACAGTTGCTGAATCAGCGGTATGCTCAACGGAGAGACCCATCAGAGTGTAGGCACGCACAGACAGCAGACTAAGCTCAAGATCAGGCACAAACAGCACGTCACAGAGATATAGGGGGCCAGACGGACCATCAAAGCATACAACCCCAACACCGTGGACCGGTAAGGACTGACCAGAGCCTGTACGAACAGAACGGACAGTCGTGACAGGACCAATTACCACAAAGTCACTACGACGACACGTCATGTGGTGGGTGGCACCGGAATCGATGATCCAAGTGCCACCGGAGTCACGACTGGTGGACGTCACTGTACAACGAGCAATGGAACACTCCGCATCAGAGGGACGCTGAGCCGTCAGTGGGAAGGAACGACGTACATCACGAAGGTGAGACTCATGAATCCAGTCAGTGCAGTCAGGCCCATCATCATCACATGCGGACTGTACTCCCCCACACGTGTCATCATGAGTCACGAGGACGGACGAACAAGCAGTCTGTGACCCACTCGACGATGACAACACACTCGCACCTCCCTGAAAGCGAAGCGCCAGAAGATGACGAAGCTCGGCGATGGTGCGGTCACGTGGGTCTGGATCACTGTTGCTCATCGGTGAGGATGCAGGGACAGCTCCAGTCGTGGTCGTCGCGCGTCCAGAGGAGTATGCGGTCAATGTGCCAGACGCGGTGCGAGCAGCATGGGCAGCCTGAAGTCCGCGAGTGATGCGCTCCCAGTCAAGTGGCTGCTGGCACTCGGTGTAGCGATGGGCTCCTCCACAGTTGTAGCAGTGCACGGAACGGCCACTTCTACCACCGGATGACGACTGCTGCTGACCCGATCCGCGCTTCCTATTCTTCTTCTTCCCCTGGGTAGCTGCTATAACGCCTTGCGTCTGAGTGGGTGTAGACGGGGTTGAAGAGGAGGAGGAAGATGAGGTCGTGATGGAGGTAGATGAGGGTGACTGCAGGAGGGAAGATGGTGGTGAGGCGAGGACTGCTTCAGTGAGGGAAGTCTCTTGATGTGCTACTGCTGCCTCGCGGGCCGAGGTCACCTGGAGGAAAAGCTGATGGGCCCACGGGAGCAGCTGCAGGGTGGCTGAGAAAGGCTCAAGAGCAGCGACGCTGTACCGTGTGAATATGTCGGTGTACTCTAGGCGAACTACGAGCATGATCGTCCGAAGTGCCCACAGCTGTGTGCCCCCTGAGGTCCCCAGACGCGTGTAGATACGCATGGCGCGTCGCCAGTAATCCGCCGCAGGCTCCGCTGGTCCCTGACAGAGCGAGTGGAAAGCACAAATGTGTGACGCACGCGTGGCGTGCGTCTCTGCGGCCAGTAGGGACAACTCCAGATCCCAGCCTCCACGAGGATCAGCTCCGGTGCGTGTGCTAGCCTCGCCGAGGAAGGGGCGGAAGTCAACGACAGTCTCGCGTGGCATGGCGTAGAGATGTCCTCGCATGGCCCGGGCTGTTGTCGGCACCTGTGCTGGATCTGTAGACTGGTATGGGCTGTGGTAGTAAGGCCACACTCCCTCGGAAGTGGCCCACACCTGAAACAGGATCTCCCAGTAGTCAAATCCATCCTTACTGATGTGCCGTGGAGGTGGTGCCTCAAAGTCTTTTGGCTGCCGCTCTGTGGGGAGAGCAACCGCAGGCTGAGGAGGGCGAGAGACGGGGAAAACTCCTGGAAGGGGGTGATCACCGGGGAAGTCAGGTGACGGTTGTATCAGGGACACGGGTGGAGGTCGGATACCCGTCTGCAGCTGACGGAGACGCTCCTGTAGAAGACGAATCTCCCGCTCCTGGGAGTCATCCTCGAAGCCTGGCATGAATGGCTCGTCATCAAGGAGGTCCGCAGGTGGTGGAGAAACCACACCTGGAGGTGAAGCAGGCGGAGCACCTGTCACGGGCACCTGGGCCGAGTGCTGGGTGGAGGCCGCAACGCCGGCAACTCCCTCAGAAATCTGCGAAGGAGTTGTGGACCGAGCACGCAGGAGCTCAGTCAGCGTGCGGATCGCGTCAGTCTGCTCTCGCTGCAGACGGCGCATCTCCTCCTGCTGGCTGCGCACGTCCGCAATGGCCTGCAAGCGAGGGCTCAATACCCCTGAAGAAGAGGAGGAGGGATCACCTGGTCCCTTGTCCTTGTCGCGCGAACTCATGTCGCCGCTCACTATGGGACGACAGGTCAAGTTTGCCGGATTTTAAAATCGTCTGCGTTTCTCGCAGAGTTGAAACGCTGGCAACGTTTGACCTTCCGGGTGAAAAATTGGCGAAGTGTAATGCTGACGTCAGCAAGTGGTTGCTGACGTCAGCACGAACTGATGACGTCATCAATCAACAATGCTGACGTCAGCTCGTCCCCTCCTTTTTTTTCTTTTTTTTTGTCACGGTTTTGCCGCGTGTGGGGCCGCCTCGCGGTGGCGCGCGGCAGCTCCGCAGAAGTTGCGCAGCAGCTTCCGCCCAGCTGCTGCTACAGCTGTGCTGTCAGCTGCAGCAGCAGCTGCGTAGCTGCATGTGCAGCGGTGGCAGCAGCGGCTGCGCTGCCGCTGCTGCTGCTGCGCGCGGCTGCTACTGCTACGCGCTGCAGCTGCTGCTGGCTGCCGCCGTTGCGCGCTGCTGTTGGCTCCCGCCGTCACGCACTGTTGCTGCTGCCACTGGTGCGCTGCTGCTGGCGCCGCGACTGCCGCTGCTGCTGCTGTGCCGCTGCCGCTGCTGCGCTGCTGCTGCCGACGCTGTTGCTGCGCTACTGCTGCCGCCGCTGCTGCCACGCTGTTGTTGTGGCCGCTGCTGCTGCGGTGCTGTTGCGTTGCTGCCGCCGCCGCCTTTACTGCTGCTGCTCTGCTGTTGCGATTGTGGGAGGGCGGCTGCACGCAACGCGGCCGCCACACACCTCTTCGTGGCGGTAGACGTTGCTGCTGCTGCCTCTGCAGCTGTGATCTCACGTGGTGGGTGGGATACGTTGACGGCGACCGGCCGTCTCCAACAGATCCCAGAGAACTCTGCTGTAGCGGTGACTCTCACTACTGCTGCTCTGCTGCGTCTCTGCTACGCAGCTCAGTGAGAACTGTCTCACTGCTCTGATACCATGAGAAAGTGCATAGAAGCTTCCTAGCAACACAGCCGCTGACCGGGCGTCAGTGCCTGGTCAGACGGTGACGACAGTCACAGGTCGTACACACAACGGCAAGGGTTTGGCTAGGAGACACAAGGCACTGTGTCAGAATGCTTCAATATAGCATATGCAGAGAGAGATGACAACTGACAGGTCCAAGGCATAAATACCTGCCGCGGCGCACGGCGGGTGTCGCACGCGGCAGTCCAAGAGCTGTCCTAAAACCGGCCCAAAATCACTGTTTTGGCCGTAACTCTGCGCACACATGTCAGAATCCTACACCGTCTGAACCTAGACGTGCAAAATCAAAAGACGGACGCAGCGACTGGTCACATGCATGCATCCATCGACTGACAGTGAGCATACAATGCAAAAACATGCAAATAGGCCTCATGGCCAGTCCGCCGAAAGGCACCTGCAAGACGTAGGAAGCACAACAAAGAGTCCCGGTGGCATCTGGGGCTCTGGAACAATGGTCGGTCAGCTCAAAGTGGGTAGTCCGCCGCCTGTCGTCGCGCCGGTGTCACCAGGGCCGTCTGCCTCAGGGTTCTGCACGAGTATGGACACGGCCGAGTGGTCACAGTAAACTGTACAGGAACGGCACAAAGCACAACAGAACTTGATACTCACCTAACCAGCCAATCAGAAAACAGTCCTAGACCTATTTTCGGGCAGCCACGGTTTTCTCGGTGAGCCTTGTCAGACGCCTGACAGCCCAAAACCCGAGCATCGCCCGTTTTGCCTGAAATCTGGACAATACCATAACACCAACGTTGCGAATGCAGTTGTGTGGTTAGAATGAGCTATAAAAATAGCAGCAAAGAGTTATGGCTGCCTGAACCCGGGCGATGCCTACGACAGTCAGTGATGCCAAACAAGGCCACACAGGAAGAGACATGGACCCCATGCACAGCATGACGCTGCAGACTCAATGCCACAACCAAAAACAGAGTTGGGTGCATGGAACCAACATGTGCAGTGGTAGTAACCGCCGGCGGCCCGACCGCCGAGGAGGCCTGTCGATGGAGGTGAGCGCGTCACTGGAGGGAGGAGGCTCTAGCGAACGGTGCGTGTGCCTCAGCGCGCGTAGGCTCTATCGAGCAACACTGTAGCAGCGTTGAGTCTCGCCGTGAGTCATCTGCACGCCAATGAACACAAGCCAGGAGGACACAACAGAGTACAATGTGAGATGCGCGAAAAACAACAAATCACACTTGTCTTTTTTGTGCTCTGGACGCGTAGACGCAACAAGCCGAGGAGAAAAGTTCTTTTGAAAATCCGAAACACCCAAAAGTTAGAAAAGGGTTACTATGTAACAAAAAAAAAACCTAACGTCACGCCGACGCAACGCCAACGCCCTTCACGCCATCGCTTGTCTGTAGCTGCTCTCTCGTACTCTGTACGAGAGTAGAGAGTACGAGAGTATAGTGGACAGTAAAAAAACATTTACAATTATATCTCTGAAATTTCTTCTATTCGTTGTGGCCAGATTTTTCAAAAAGTCTCATTCAGCTGGCGGAAAGCATGGAGGATTAAATCAGACTTGTATTTTTTTGTCCTGTGGACGCGTAGGCGCAACAGGCCGAGGAGAAAGGTACTCATAAATCCGAAACACACAAAAGTAAGAAAAGAAAGGGTTTCTATGTAGGATAACATTATCTGAGGTGCCTGATTTGACCCCACTTCTGACGCGAGGTCACGGCTGCGTTTTGTTGTTAGTACCCGATGCCGTGGTAAATCCTCATGAAGTGGAAACTCTGATTCTCGAAGCGCAATTCTGCCGGATGCCTATCTTTGACCTCGTCATGGCCATGGTGGCAGCCATCTGCCTATGTGATGAATTCGGTTCACTAACGTCTAGTCAAATAGTCGTTTATGAGATACTCGAGTCAGTCGCTCAATCTATGTGATTGCTATGTGCATATGTGCGACGTTTAAAATTTCGTGCAGACCAACTCTCCCTGTTTGTCAAACCACAAACAACCACAAACATACAAGACGATTGAGAACTCTGCTTTTAACGAGACTAAATCGCCATGAACTCATCGACAAAAATGAGAGATAATCATCGTCGAACCTTTCGATGCGAAGCAAGAGAAGAAATCACATCCTTAACACCTTTTTTTTTTCTCCGATGCTGGTTTTTATTGCTTTGATGCAAAGTCCGATGGAAGGGTCCCGTATCGTACACAGTCACGTAGGGCTTTTGTATGATTTCCCTATTCACTTGATTCGGCCTTTCGATCGGCACATAGCATAGGCGACTACTAGGTTAGCAGTCGTCGATACAGTTGCGGTTCAAAAGCGGCATCAACTGGGCATCAGAACTACACATCGACATTGCTTAAACATGCGTTGTCAAAACACGCACCTGCCTTCGTCATGATTTCCGCTCGACAGTCAGGGTAGGTGCGGGGCGCATACACAATAGTTCGGATACATTTGCCCTACTATGGGTGAGGCTGGGTGTCGATGAAATAAATCGTTGGGCTCCTCGACGATGGATTTCAGCGATTCTTGTTCGCATAGTTTTAGCCTTACAGTTGCGTAGATCGACACTCTACGTTGATCCGTCTGGGTAAGGTCACGTCCTCCCTCATCCAACAATCGTAGCGGGCCCCACAAAGAATACGGATGATTGAATGGAATCGGCCCAAAAATCGACGTTTCCACCAATCACATGCGAAAATCGATAGTTGGAACCTCGACATGCGTCTGCGTTCGGGAAGAGACGCTCCGGATCTGACTGGCTGCGCTTGTCTTCTGACCGGCGATGATGATGAGATCTAGGCGGCCCGCAATTCGTGGACTCCACATGTCCTTCAACAAAATGCGCAGCGAACTGTCCGATAGCGTCCAACAACCGATTTCAACGACACCCAGCCTCACCCTATGTAACCCAAAAGGATAAATTGATCAGATAATCCTAGTTTTGGCTCTATCCTGATGGGATGTGTCGGTTCTAGGCAGATGTCAAAGTTTTGAACCTATCTGATTCCTAGCCTATCGGATGCTCAACCCTAATAGCGGTGGTTAGAGAAGTAAGCCGACCTGAACGGCTGAATTATTGACTTACCACCGAGGCCATTCTGGTCGTCATTTATTCGAAAAAAGTTTGCCATGCTTCCTTAGGATTTACTGACGACGGTTCGAATGCAGGTCCTGTTCTGTTCTCCTTAATTAATTGGGTTCAGCCGAAGTGGGCCTGACTGAAATACCTGCAATGATATAAAGTTAGTGCCCGTGAAAAACTTGACGTTTGGCCGGCTTACCAAGGTAGGTCTCTCACGTCAGGTCAGAGTTTGGCCCTTACGAGATTCTCCGGCGGAGTTTTCCATGTGCTACTGCTGGCCGTCAAATAATATTTTACCTGTTTTTCGGAACAGTCGCTCGCCTTATACACCTGTCCTCATCGTCGCAGAAGGTCGTGGCGACTGGTCAGGTCATCACCTCGGACAAGTTTGCCCAACCCAAAAATGTTCAGGGACGAATCGGTTCAGGTTTTCTTGCTTTCGCCGCCGCTCGCATTAGTACTCTAATCACGGTGCGCCGTCAGAACGCTCGAGTTTCAAGGACCCCTTGTAGCGGCCGTCATGCACACTAACGACCACCGGTGCTGGCGGTGATTCACAGATCACTCCGAGGGAAGGCGGAAGGGCAAGTCCTGCGTCACTAGTACGTGGACAGCTCAAACCAGAGCGGTGCCACGACAGCACTAGATTCGAANATGCTACCAGTTTGGCGGCATTTGAAGACGTCAGCTGCTGCTGTCCACCAACTTGGGAGAAAAATCTCCTGGTCGACAGCGAGGGCGAACCGGTAGCCTCGTACTTCTAACCAGTGGTGTTCGAGTGCTGATAACGGAGGCAGGCATATTCGACTACCACTGGCTCCTGTTGGCGGGTGTCCCGGCCACAGAGTGACGTCTGCGTCCCGCCTATCCAACACGGATAGCCCTGTAGGCGGTGCCCGGACGAATGCGGCGCTGCCTCCATGGCCCCACGTGTGCTGGATACGAGTCATGCCTCCGTAGACTGGGCCAGGAGTGACTCATACCTACGTGGTTAGGCCCAGGCCCACGCGTACGCACGGCTCACAGGGGGGCCACCGCATTCGCCCCTGGACCACTGTGGGACAGCAGCTTCTCCTATCTACCGTATCGAAAACGTACCTACTTTTACCGCAGCCGAGACCAAATCTTGAAGAGCTTACCTATTGAGATCCCGTTTTAATCAAAATCGAGCAGCATCATCACACTACAAAAGAAAAACCGTCAGAAAAGGGTTGCGTCATCATTTGTCAGACCGTTCTGCTGGAGAGGAGTCTGGCAAGGTAAAATGCATTGCTGGACAAGGGTTGTCTCCGCGATACTTCATCTAGAATGTCTGTGGTGCTTTGTTTTAAGGATTTGCACGGCTTGGCCATGCGACGATATCTTCGATCGAGACTTGAGTGCGAAGCAAAGAATTTCCTGGTTATGCACGAGAGTGGTACTGGGTTGGGCCAATTCCCGGCACAAGACCAAGGCAGTCACTTCAGACATTCTTCAGATATTTGAACATGTCAGCGTCTGCTGCGTTGTTTCATGTGGTTCGTGATATTTTATTGAGAACAAAAGGACCTTTTCAATTGTTACGTGCCAGCGATCGGTCGCCGTCACCGTCCCACCTTGGTTCACCCGTTTCCCGCCTGCCGGCGTGCCGCAGGTTATCGCAGCAGGGTACCAGGGTGCCGCCGCAGCAGCGGTGCAGATGCACCCACCACGACGTGCACCGCGCTGGCGTTGGCGGTGCCAGCTCGGCCGAATTGCAGCTCTTTTATCCGCCTTCGGATAGCATTTGTGAACAACAGCGTTGTTGGTCATCGCCTCTAATTGATCTGTGGTGGCCCCTCACGGTCTTCCAAACTTTACTGCTGCACTGATCTAGCGAAGACCGCGTTTCACATCGTTAGGTCACCCTGCCAACTGACAATGGCACTTGTTCCAACCCAATGCCGCCCGCTCAGCAGCAGTGCTCTGCGCCCTGTGAGGGCAGGGCAGTCAGCTGAGACAGAGTCGGGAAGCGTAGGCTCTGACGCTCTCGCCAGACTGGCACGACGCAGCCGCTCGATCCACTCGCACAAGGCCCCAAGGCACACTGGACCGAACGGATCGCTGAAGCGTGACTTTTTCCTTCGCGCTGCTCGCCCAGTCCTCCTGCACGTTGCATCTCCGCCGTCGCCTCAGCAGCAGCGGGATGAGGAGCAACTTCGCTCAACTGACAGTGCTCAACCCTCAGCCACGCCTACTCTCGTGGATGTCGGCGAAATTGAGGGCCTCCTACCCCTGCATGCGCAGGACGCATCAGCCGCTGACGATTCACCGCCGCCACCCCTCTCGCCTTCAGGACCCGCATTCTGGGACTTGCCGATCTCGTCTGCCCTTGGCGCCGTGGAGAGTGTCTTGTCGTTCGCGCAGAATCTGTCATTTCTTCCAGTTCGCGACCTCGAGCTTCCCCGCCCCAATGCCGCACAGTCTTCCAGCACGAGGGCCAGCCGCCCGTCTCTCCTGGACTCGCAGTCTGCCGCAAGGCGGCAAGCGCTGCGGGAGGAGCTTGAAACGTTGGAGGCCATGCTCCGGCCGAAGTGCCCGTGGCCTCAGGCGCAGCCAGGCCTGGAGNGACGAGATTCAGACTGAAGCACCGGTTGCTTTTGCGACAGCCGTTGGCCCTCGCTGCCAGTGGCCGCATCAGGCGCGCGTTTCTCCGCTTCAGGCCTCTCCTTCAGATTACGCGCGATGCGCCTGGCCCCGCCAGACCCGGCCCGTGGCTGCTGCAGTAGGGGCTGCCCTGGCTGCCCCTGCAACAGAAGATGCGGCGAGTGTAGCGTCGCTGCTCGATGCGGTGGGGACGAGAGAGCATCCTCAGACTGGCATGTACCCGCGCTGCGCCTGGCCCAAGGTCAAGACTGGCGCAACAATTCAAACCGCAGCCCCATTGCTGTCTGCTCCGTCCTCACATGCCATGGGTCCAAGGTGCGCGTGGCCCTCTTCCAAGCAGGCCGTCTTGGTTGCCTCTGCGGACTCATCGCTAGCGTCGGGGACTGGTGCAGCTCTGGAGGTCCTAGCAGCGCGGTGTGCATGGCCGCGTGCTGCACCTGCAGCGGTCCTGCAGCCAGTGCCCCTGCATGCTTCCGGGCCCAAGCATGCTGCAGGACCCCGGTGCGCGTGGCCTCGCAGCGTCGTTCCTGTTCCATCTCCTGCTGCGGCAGCGCCTGCTCCTCGCTGCCCCTGGCCTAGGCAGAATGTGGCAGTATCTGCAGCTGTGTCAGAGGCTTCTACGTCTCCACTTGGCTCCGCTGTTCATGGGCCCCGTTGTGCGTGGCCGAGGAATGTTCCCGCATCCGTTTCCTCTCCTTCTGCGTCTGCAGCTGTGACAGCAGAGGGCCCTAGGTGCGCTTGGCCGAGGAATGCCGCTGCTCTTACGCAATCTGTAGTGGCCGATGAAAGCCCTGCCAGTGAAGGACCCCGTTGCGCTTGGCCTAGGAAGGTTGTGGCTCCAGTACCTGAGAGCGCCCAGGAAGGACCCAGGTGCTCCTGGCCCAGGGCAGTTAAGCAGGCAACAGATGTCGTTCCTGCGCCAACGGATGCTGACACTAGCTCCCCTGAGGGGGCACTCTTTGAGAGAGCACCAGAGGTTCAGCAGGTGCTGCCTCTTGTCGCCATGGCTGCTGCGGATTTCCCGTGCAGTGCATTAGGCACAATGCAGCAGGAGGCAGAGGGTGTGGCGCCAACAGTCACGGAGGCAGGGCCGCGGTGTGCATGGCCTAGGAAGGTTGTCCAGGAGAGTGGGGTGAGAGAGCAGGAGAGGGATGTGCCTCTTACGCAGGCAGGGCCTAGGTGCCCATGGCCGAGGAGCAGATGAGTACTGATAAGTTGATGGTGGTGCCCATGCTTGGGCGGCTGCTGTACATGTGCTGTGCTTCTGAAGACAGCTGCTGCTTTGTAGCAGCAGCCAGGCTGTTGACCACCGTGGCTTGTGCCACTTGGACAATGGTCTAAGGCTGTTTTGGCACTAGTCCTGATCTTTGTACATTGTTGTGATCAATTTTTAAAGCCAATTTTCCCTCATTCCTGCAACATGCAACATGTTCTCTTGCAAGCTGACGGGATACGTACCGAGAGCTAAGCATGCTTGGCCGTGCGACCACCAGTACCTAAGCTATGCTGGATGGGGGTAGTTGCCCACACAAGCAGGGGTGGATGAATTGTGCATCTCCACACTTTACTCCCCATTGCCCTGATCTTGTGGCGGATGGGGACATGACTTGCTGCCGCCCCTCAGAACGCGATGGTTTGGTGAAGTAACCAACTGAGAAGAGCCACTTTCCTTCAGACTTCCCTGAACTTCACAGACTTCATGTTTCTCTTCTCTTGCAAGCTGCTCACTTTTCCTGCCTAACCAGGGGCAACGAAGCCGTCGGGCCTTGGAGTCTATGGCTTTGCCCACCACCATGCACAAAAGACATGGCATTGCAGCTGCTGCTCTGTGGAAGAAGGCAATGGAGAGGAGAAAGATGCTCTTCACATGTTCATATGACAAGTTGGTGAACCGACTCCCTGGCAGGAAAACAGTGATAAGCCATCGAGTCTGTTGTTGCAAGCCACGCCCTGGTCGCATACTGGGTCGCCAAGGCTAGCCTGGCTACGAAGGAGTGCACTCAGAGCTCATCACCGAATTTGATGAAACAGTGGCCCCTGTTAGCTGATGCACCATAGAGCCAGTACTTGCCATTGAGCATTTTAGTGTACAATAATGACAGTTTCACTAGGTGGACGCGAAGAAAGCACTCGGTTGTGGCAAACTGGGCAAAGAGATGTCACACAAGCCGCTGAGCGACCAAGGGCGGCCTACTGAGGGGCTGGAAAGGGGGCAAGAGTGAAGGACCTGAAAAACTGCCTAGGAGCTTCCTAGGTTTGCTGGTGCTATGTGGCAACGAGGTAGAGTCATTCGACACACTGGTAAGCACGGAAGGTGTGAAAACAAGGGTTTGGTTTGGAGAGATGTGCCTAGCCTTAGAAGCTCCAAAAGCTGGAGTTGTAGATAGAAAGGAATAACTAGGTGCGAGGGAGAAAGCAAAGAGAAGTGAAGTTGTTCGGGTGATACATGTTGGTGTGTTAGTCACGGTAACCTTTGAACATGTCGCCACAACTAGCCGGTATGTCGGCACACTCGACGACTACTTTGACAACACCAACAACAGCCAACACACCCTCGCCTGTGTAGTTATCAGGCAACTTCCTAGGGTACAAGTGTGTGAGAGAGAGGTGATGCACACGGGATGCCATGGATGTGGAAAGCTTGCCTTCATACCTCGGTTAAAGACAAAACAAGTAAAGAATGAGGGGGAGCGAGCGACACTTAGAAACCCGTGAGCGTGCACTCGCTACGGGTAACACACCCGAGCGAGCACACACCGCCACCCGGGGGTCGAGCCCGACCGCTTGGCATAAAGCAGAATGGTGGCTACTCACCAACGCAGGGGTGAACCGAGCATGGTGGCCCCCTAAGGATCAACACCCGGGAAATGCAGCTTCCCCAAAAACACTCAAGGCAAGCAAACATGATGCAGAGCACGGCAGTAAGAATGTACAAGCCCTAGCATCTTCCACATGAGATAAAGAATCAAGTCGTGGCCATGCACGCGCCAGAGAGCACGCCTGTGTTAAGTACTTGGGTCAAGTCGCCAAAGATGCCAACCATGGTAGGCTTGCTTGACGTCTTCCCAGGTGAGACCATGTCAATCAATCTGTACATGTGTGTGCACGGAGGAGGAGACAAGAGGGCATAGAGATGTGAGTGGCCAACGAACTTCAACACTCCCCCATGACCCGCAGTCAACCATGTTGTGTGTGTCGTACACGGCCTACGGTGACCCCTCGGCTCATGTCCATTCACGTGCAGATCCCTGAGACTAGTGACGGTGGCAGGAAACCGGCGGTCCGCAGCGATTGGCGCCCAGAAGACTCTCGTACTTGTTTGATTTGTGCTGTGGGACAACACATAGGCGTGCAGCCTATCAAGACGTACATTTCATTGATGCGGCCGTTTTGGTTCAAATAGCTCGTCGTTCTAACGTGTCTACAGTGAGTTATGGTCAAAACTGTGTTTTTGCCACCGTATTGTCCTGCCACAAAATAACACCCTTGTGCGCCGCGTGTGTGCACATCCACTAGGGCTGTGACACTATTCAGGCTGTTCCGGCCTCAGTTGTCGTCTCTCTCTGCACAATTCAACATTTGCAGCTTCTGACACATACTTGTGTCCCTAGCCTACCCTTTGCTGTTCTCACCTCCACCTGTGTGTGCTAGTGAGTTAGCTGGTCGGCTTGTACTGCCACGCCAGCGACAGTGCTTCTAGGAAGCTGTCTTTCATGGTATCAGAGCAGCGAGCCAGTGCTTGCATAGCTGCCTAGCAGAGACGTAGCAATTGGAAATAATTTTAGGGCATGCAGGCCCATGCAAGAACGAACATGAGCTCTGTGTGTGAGTGCGATGCAAGACGGCAAGAATTTGGCTAAGTCTGGAACGCTGAATGTAAAGAACAAGGAGAGTTTACAAATGAGCCCCTAGCGGGCTTATACATGGGCGCCGGCAGCTAACCGCACCGGACCCCGTCACCCCTGCTGAACCGAAATGACTCAACAGGGACAACACACTACATACACCACAAGAGCAACAAAGGTGGTCTCCTCGAGGCACCGGAACAGCTCGCCGAGTGCCCAGGTCTCGACCACCGAGAAAATATGAGCACTGTCAAAACATCTCGGAATCAACGTCCAGACATCACAAACGGCTTTCCGAACGTCGGAAGCCCCACAACAGCCATCGGGTCTCCTCGTCGCACCGGTACACTCAACCGGGTGCGCGGGTCTCAACCCACCGAGAAAACTCTCCTGCCTCCTGACAAGCCCACATGGCTGTCGGAACAAATCGACCGTGTCTCGCCAGCGATTTCGTAGGTGCTGGAGAAGTCTCGGTGCAGTCCGGAGGCCCATCGTGTC